>JAANDG010000266.1:0-188275 GCA_036852015.1 Pelodera strongyloides
ATGGTAAATAACTAACTGTTCTAAATTACGGTAAACACTTCCAGGGCCGACAGTACTCCTTGACAAATGGTTACTACAGTATGTGGGCGATATCTCTTATATACTGTATCTCTCCCACTGGCCAATCATTGTGTTACTCAAATACATTTCAGTAGATGAGAAATTAAATATTCATGGTGAGTTTATCTTATTTTGGTAGCTTATTGTTTTGTCATACATTCTTAAAGGATCGCAGTCACTACAAATTCGTATTTTTTATTCGCTTTTCATTAAATATTCAAATATGTGAAGAAAACTACGGTTCCAGCACCAAAGTACGGCAAAACGAACTCAGGGAGAGAAATCCCTGTGTATGAGGTTTACTAGTATACCGTAGTTTATAATTGCCCGTATAGAGTTTCATACTAAATACCTTGCAGTGATAAACCACGCGCCAGGTGTAACACTGCAGGCTGTTCACTCTCCAAGTACCCCTGGCAATTGCATATATGCACCGGCGACGGTCATTTACCAAAACCCATTTTCATTGATTTCTCTCCCTGAGTTCGCTTTTATGTGGCTTTTTGCTGGATGCATATTGTTTTATAAATCTTCTTGCATCTAATAAAAACAGAATAAAAAAGTTGAATTTGAAGTGACCGCCTTCTTTTAAAAAATAAACACTCGGACGTAAAATGCGAATGCGAATCACTGAAAAAAGGCCACCACTTACGACCTCTACAATCAACTCATAAGCTTTGAAACCCTGTATTGAACTACCCTTGAACAAAGGAGCGCGGTCTTGAAACTTAAAAGAAAGAAAACACTACCCCACTATTTCTTTCAACACTACCCCTAACTCCACCCCACTATTTCTTTCCTCTTATCGAAGGATGATGTTTCAATTCTAAATAAAAGAGTGAGCTTTGAAAGCATGTTCACAGGAAGCTAATATCATCATCTTTCGATTAAAGGATAGTAACTGAACACCTAGTTCTAGTGAGTCACTCAAACTATGAGTTCCAGCAATGTTCCTCGCCGTCTTGTTTTCGGTCGCAATTTCGTGTGTTATTCACCATACTCTGGAACAACAATTCATTGTGAACGGAATAAAATACGCCCTGATTTGGATTTCTATTTTATATCTTTTGTCGTTTACACTTATTGTGCTTCCTGCACCGGATGAAGCGGAATTTGTGATTAACAATAACAATGGCAACTTGACTAATAAAGGTATGGCAATTAAATCAAGGCGCCGGACTAAAGGTATGGCATTAAAGGGATCGGTCTACCCGTCCACCTGAAATATAGTGCCTGTTTTTTTTTCTCTATAAGGGATAATAAAAATTTGGAATACAAAAAGTAGTGTTCTATTACAATACTATTTCAGATGAACCGATTGTTATCAATAAACTAGAAAGTATGCAGATAAATTTTAAAAAAAAAGTTTTAGATTGTGCTGCCCTCACTAAGAAAATGCCATTTCCAAAATTCGAAACAAAGATAGTTACAAAGAATGGACATGAGATATATGGAGAAAATGTACGTTTGGTTACAGTGCATAATTGCACTTTTTTCTTGAAATCAAGCTACCAGTCAGATTTACCGGGATAATAACCTATCCAATAAGTCTATCTCACGTCAACGCAAATATTCACATAAAATCGAAATCAGGGTATTTTGGATTACAGTAGCTAAAATGTTAAAACTGGGGCTCTCCCTGCTGTCCGTTCTGGTCCCAGCGCTGAGGCCGTATTCACCACTCCGTTTCCCTGCAGGGAATCGCTCCCTGGGGACAATTTTCAAAAAATTAATCCCTGGGGAGCGATTCCCCGACAAATTAGTGATTCACCATTTTTCCCCATTTCCCCAAATGCTGTCAGGGAGTAGGGAATCTGTCCCCACCTTTGGCTCGGGGTCTAATGATTCCCTGGGCACTTTTTCTAATGTTTACGGTTTTTATTTAATTTTTTCTAATGTTTAATTACGGGAATTTGCCCTATTAAAAGATTTTTATTATAAGAATAGTACAGTGCAAATTATAGACAAAACGGGCTTCAATTTTTACTGTGAAAAATTAACCAAATTTGATTAGGAACTTAAACATTGAGCAGGCTATGCGGCAACGCCTCGTACTTTTTCTTATATTGGTTATAAGTGGTTTTCTAAAATTAAATTAAAAAACGAGATTACAACTCACGAGTACAAGTAAAAAAATAGAACGCAACGCTCCAAACACCTTTTCAACGCCAGCGCCCCCCTCCCCACTCTTTTATTTTCGAAAATGACAAAATGGACGGCACTCACTCATTTCTTAGCTGACCACGAATAAAATGAAATTCACTGAAAATTTAAAATCTCCTCAAAAATACGAAAATGGAGTTTGCTTAGATGGAGAGGTGCACTACTAGTTTAAAATTCCGTTTAAAGTTTAATTTCCCCGCACAGTTTATTAATCCCTGTAGGGAAAAAATCCCTATCTCCCCAAATGAGTGTGAATCGGTTTGCAGTTCGGGGAACAGGGAATTTTTCCCTGCAGGGATAAAATCCCTCAGGGATTTTGTCCCCAGGGATTATTTGTCCCTGGGGACAAATTCCCCGTGAGTGGTGAATACGGCCTCTGATAAGAAAAACCTTCCCAGGTTTTCACCGGATACCGGGTTTTTCGCACCCGTTCTGTGCAATCAGCGCATAACGTGAAAATGTATTTACCACATTTCACAAAACTGTAAGTGACCTACCAGAGGTTTTTGAAACGAATCCTTGACATCTAAATCCGTGCAGGTTTATGCTAATTTACTCGAAGTTAGCTCAATGTTTGTTCATGTGCATAAGCTACATAAGAATGCTGGTGTACTCGATGTGTTTCAAAAACCAGCCGGTAGTTCGCTCTAAAAAACCCTTCACTTTCAGTCAGGCAATGGTACTGTCGACGTGCTTCTCATGGGCAATTCCTTCACTAGATTAGCAATTCCGTGGATTCACAAGGCTGTGGAAGGCAGATATCGAAAATTTGCAACTTTCTCAACATCTAGCAAGTTTTCTTCACTTTCTGGTAGTATCATTTCAAGAACCGGACCCATCTGTGACGGCTTCCCCACCATTTCGTGTTGTAGCGCTTTATTTAATGGCTTGACGTTATCACGCCCGTTTCGGGACGGATCAAATAAAAATAAAAATAATGTTATGAGTTAGAGTAATACAAATTGCAATAAAACCATAGAATAACTTTCATATCTAAATACATAACGATGGTATAAAATAATATAATAGCTGTTATAAGAAAGACCAATTTCGCTCGCAGTTCAATCTATTTTTTGAAATTTTTTGATTTTTACCTTTCAGCATGTGTACCCTTTCTGAACCACAAGGCTATTGGTGACCGTGGACAGGCTTATATAAATTGCAAGGCGGCTCTAAAGAAGGAATTGCAAATAGCGTGCACGTTGCGACCAAGCATTATTATTATGTTGATCGGGTATACCTTTGGAATATTATATTGGAAATGCTCCATTAAATCGCCGGTTTTTTAAACGCTCGTGGATAACTGAATTCTTGCGTATTTATGCTAATTTACTCGAATTTAGCTCGATTTGTTTATCCTAATTTGTGTTCATTTACCAAAGTACTTGGTTTAAAAGTAATTGACGTTTTAAAAACCGACCAGTATTTCGTTTTAAAATGCTTGCCATTTGCAGGTATCCACAGGCATTCCGTAGGAAATTCCACAACGAGAAAGATACGCGTGCACTTAATGCAATTGAAGTATTGAAGCAGTACAGGTGTGTCGCTTGGCTATACTATACTTATCCCTAATATCCCCTCTGATTTGAGGCCTCTTAAATGAATTCTCATAAGCCAGCCAGAGGTTGCTCTAGTTATCCACATGTGCATAATAATAGAGTTAGAGGGTCAGGCCCATTTCAAATGACCCCTATCTTTGATGATTCCATCTGATTCTCCATGTCAAATATAGTAGGATGCAATATTTTTCTAATTTTCAAGCGCAAAATTCACGCAGTATTCATCGATTTTCCCCTGCCAGTCATACCCAACTATTTACCGCATTTGTCACGCCCCTTCGCGCTAATTGGGTACTATGCTCTATTGGGCGTGGCAACCGCGATATCGGCCAATCAGCGCGAATGGGCGTGCCAACTGCGATGGATAGCTGTGTATGACTGCTCACGGTAAATTGCTGAATAATGAGTGATTTTTGCGCTTGAAAATTAGAAAATTATTGCATCCTACTATATTTGACATGGAGAATCAGGTGGAATCATCAAAGATAGGGGTCATTTAAAATGGGCCTGACCCTTTAAAAAAACATTTACTTCGGAGTTTTATTTATTTATTTCATATTATTAAATAATAATAGGAAAGAGATGCAATAGTAGAAATCGAACCTGGCAATAACTGGCGGCGACGTAGGCGTTAGCCACTGCGCTAACTTCCCTTAGCCCTTAGCACACAATCATTTAGCGAATGTTCCGAGTTCATCGTCATCGACACTCCAACGTATGGAATTGGAAATTTGGGTGATAAACTATACAAAACCGTTCAATTGCACAATAAGCCTCTACCCAAGAATGAGACGCAATACCCCTACTCGGTAAGTTGGTTTATTTCATTTGGCGCACCGATGGCTACACATCATCTCCATCAAAAATATACATCATTGGGTAAGCAAAGTAGCGGCCGAATCCACGGAAACAGCAGTCGTTGGTCTATTACCAAATGGTTTTATAGGAAGAAAAAACACCTGGTGACCATTTGGTGATCATGAAAGTTGGTCGCCAAATGTGCAGACCCACGAATAAAAGCAGTAAGCAGTGGTATCTCTATGATTACGCACATTTTGAGCCAAAAAATTTCAGGATTATGTCAACAGGAACAAAGCCGCGTATCAACGTATTGAAACGATTCGGAGGAACTGTCCGAAGTGTCACTTTATAGACATTGAATCCGAGTTCTGCGATGGCTACACGTAGGCACTTTTATATAAAGGTTTATTTGAGGAGATGCAAGTAACACATCTAAAAAGGTGATCCTAAGATACCACGCTTCACAACGCGGTATACTCACAAGGGACCAAACTGCAAAAAAACACACACACGAACACTTTTCACTTGAGACGGGTAAAACCCGGTTTTTGAATCTGTACCAGGTGGAAAGGTGGTAAAAAGGTACCAGGTGAAATCTTGGGAAGGTTTTTGGATCAGGACTGGCCACCCATTCCGTAATCAAAGATGGCCTATTCTCTGGAGAGCACTTCTTCGGTAGACCAGAGCGGACTGCAGGGACCCCTTCGGGGCCCTGAAGAACAGTCCTAGCTTTAACCTTTTTTTAATCCGGTTTTTGAATCTTCGACACAGATGGGAACTTACAATATTTAGGTGCAACACGTTTGACTACGACTGCGGGCAAACCTACTATTCTGCGGATGGAACACATTTGTCGAATTTCGCTAGGAGTCTGCTATTTCACAAGTATAAGGTGAGCATCAGTGATTCTTGAGCTTTTCAAAGAAGATTGAGTCTTACTATTATTTTCGGCTAGTGTGTGTAATATGCTTGCATATGTACGTGTATGTTTGTATTTTTTTTTGAAGAAGGATATTTACCACGAAATTTTGCTCGGGCTTGGAAAAATAGCAATTTATAATATGATATTAACCAGTTTTTAGGCAGAAATCGACATCGTGTTGAGCCTAGCGGAGGAATTGAATAAGAAGAATAGGAAACGATAAAAACAATTAGTGCTAATTAAAGGATTAAACATAATAGCTGTATCCTTTTAAATCTGTGACTGTTGGCGCCGCTTGACTGCGTTCAAATAGCTTCTTCTTATGTGTTTAAATGAAATACTGGCCGGTTTTTGAAACGCATCGCGGACAGCTGCATTTTTACGTATTTATGCAAAGTTGCTCGATTTTTTATTCTAATTTATGCTCATTTGCATAAGCTGCATAAGAATGCTGGTGTACTCGATGCGTTACAAAAACCGGCCGGTATTTCGTTTTAATAGTATTGTGGTAATTTAGAAGTGACATGTGAGGGACAACGAATGATAAAATTCATAAGAAAATTGATATTTATTAGGTTTTTAAATATTTATGGGGTTTATTAAGACAACAGCAGTCGGTTTTTGAAATTTATTTGGGGTCCACGTGTTGTATGCAAATCCGCCTAGCGAGCGTACAATAGTCGTGCAATAATTTGCCTACATTGCATGCACTGCGAATTCAGCCAAAAGTTTCAGAACCGGCATTATTCCTATTTTTATGCTCTCTTTTCAAAGTTTCTTCATGCTTCTTCATCGGAGATATGGACTTTCTTCTGTCTAAATAGTAACACATTAGAAACTAATTGTACTTCTCATTAGTAATTAGACCTTGCTCATAATAGTGTAATGTAATTATAATGTAATTATATTATTTATTTCGTTAGATGTCTAGTGTTTTCGTGTAAGCATTTGTTTATTTTGCAAATGTTTGCAGACGAACTCTCTTGCAGCGACAGCTGGCAAGAGAGGGCGGAAGCAACTGGTATTGTTTTAAAGGAGAGAGAGAATGGAGAGACACACTTTTCTACACTTTCTCTTTTTATAAGATTAGATACCTTTTACTTAGCTTAGCCGGGTTTGTTAGTTAAGTGTTGAAAATGTATTGTGTATGTTATCAATAGAGTAAGTTATTGCATGTTTCTCTTTTCTCTCCTCCTGCTTTTTAGTTTGGTGTTTTACTATATTTTGTTTACGAACGACTCTGCACACTAGTTGCTTTGCACGCTTTTTAGTAAATGTGTTCTTTAAACATATGTTGTGTTTCCTTTGTCCTTCAAATCGATAGTTGGACTACTACTTGTCTTCATATTGTTTGGTCCTCCGGTATGCTTCTTGATTTAGATTATAGATAAGTTTTATATTAAAAATAGGCCAAGTAGAGAGCTAGAGCCTATTTCAATAGTAACTGTTTTTCATTATAACCGGTATAGCCAGCCGGTCACCAAATGGGTTCCATCAACAACAAACAAAAATTTGGTGGCCAGACACCGACCATTTGGCGACCACATATGCTTTCGAAAACAAACCTTATCGTGCTAAATTCACCAATGTGTATGACAAGATTGTGATCAGTGGCACGGCCCACAAAAGGTGATTCATCAAGGATGTGGTCCTAAATATTTATTTTCAAGCGTGGTGCACATGGTAGCCCAAAAATGCTAATTTATGCTCATTCTGTACTTTTCACCATGCTCGGCGGCTCAATTCATACTAATTTATGTATTTATGCTAACCGCTTCAGGCAGACAGTACCCCGAGTAAACCCTTAGACATACAGAATAAAATAAATTATGTGTATTTCTATGTATTTAGTTTTCTCTATTTATAATTATGATCGGATTTTCCTGCTGGCCCTTTTTTAAAGTTCTTTTTCGCCCATATATAACTTCATAATATAATAGAACATCAGAACAGTATGTAATAAGCAAACCTTGGCGTGTCCAACCTTGGCCACCACATTTGACAATTCTCCAGTGATAATATCAATCTTATCGGTTCGAAATAAAACAGCCGGTGTGCAACAAGATTCAATATTGGAAAGATAGACTTGACCCGTAATAAAGTAACGCACATCGGAAATTATCTAAAAGGAACCAGTATTTGAATTGAACCGCAGTGTCACTTGACGCGACAGAATTCACAGCACCCTCGGGGTACTTGCCAGCGGCGGAATTCGAACCATGTACCTCAAGCTTACTAGTCCACGCCTCTAACGGCTAGGAAACGCTCTCACTTCTACAAAAAGAATTAATAATTTTTCAACAACTTATCTCATGCTCATTAACCATTTAGACAGACAATGAGTTGAACCGTTTATAAACGTTTACTTACCTCAAAGCCAAACCCGAAGCGCACAATGGAATATATAACTAGCGAGTTTAAAATTAAATATATAAGGAAAAATTTCTTCAAAAGCCCTTGACGATACAAATGATATGAAAATATTGCAGCAATCAAAATAGAGATCGAAATGCCCTGAACGTAGCGGAATAAAAATAATTATTGGTAAATTCACAGCATTAATTACATTACTAACAGAGATGCTATATATTTAAAAAAATACTGTGACGGCATTGCTGTACATTTTTGCGTACCTCATATATGCATGCAAATGGCAATATATAATATATACTATGACTATAAGCACCATATGGTTTGTTTTCAAATAACTTTTCAATGGAAGTTCTCGTTTCATATAAAAAGTCCAATCATGCACCTAGCTCTTCAACTAACTGAAAGTCTAGGAGTATGAACTCTGAATACAACTATATATTACAAACCTTCAAAAAAAAACCGAGCTATGTAGTACTTAGTACAGTACTTACCATTGGTATTGAGGGTATCTTCCTCAACGAATTTGGATGATACATCTTCACGTAATCAATCCAGAATTTATTGTCCAATTGCGCCACCAAACTCTTCATTTTTGCCGGAAATTCTGGGCCCGGTGGGGCGTCGTCCTCAAACAGAACCACGTACCTAAATGTAATATTTATCTCGAAAAATTATAATATTATTAGAAAACAAGCACTTAGGTCTATGCACTTAGCCTATGCGCAAGACGTTAGCGATTGTGTTTTGGTGCTTACAAACTGCGGCTAGAGTAGCTAGACAGGTAGTCTTTTTTTCGGTGCCGCATACACATACGGTACTTTGTTACAATATCAACTAAACATGTTGGTTGGTACCCTATCAAATTCAGTACACCACTCAATTCCTCGGGGAAGTATTCCCTGGGGTCAGAAAATAGAACGAGAATCGCAGCCAAAAAGTCAGAACTTCCCCCTAGGGGAATTTCCACAGTTCCCCCACTCACCGTCCTTTTCTGCTAGAATACCGCAAACATTTCCAGTAATCACTATTCTCCTTTCTTATTCGGCCTGAGTTATCTGTGGAGTAGGTTTCAGTATCATTCCCTAAAAAATTGCATACTTGGATGCTTTCCTCACGACCTCCATCGCGGTATTATAGTCTTCTACAAAATACGCTGCCATTGAATGGACGTGCATCTGCTATGGCTGGTAAACGAAAGATTGCGATTACGTTATCGTTTCCGTTTAGATCACCAGTTCATTACTAAATGGTCAGACTGACAAAGAGCGTGTATGATGAGATCTCCATATTATGCGTGTAAGCCTAAAAATCATGAAAACCGGATGGTTGTTATATTATACTGTCAGAATAGGGGATGCGGTAGGCTGCTAGTGCTGAACCTAGAGGTAGGGGTTACTCTCTTTATACGCCGACGAAGACTTCAAATGTGAGGAGATTAAACAAAAAAACTTACCATTAATCGTAACTATTCGCATTTCGTTTTTCAGTGCTTCAAGTTGATCCGTTAGTTCACTTTCATAATTGCAAACTTGGATTCGTGGTCGAGGTCCATCTGCATATTCCCGATACAAATTGCCCAGTACCTGTAAACAAATACGCGTAAACATGACACTTTAGGAGGAAGGTGCCCCGCTCCAGGGAATGCCACAGTTTCGCCAAAAGCGCGCAAATGTTGGCGACATGAGAAAATTTGATTGCGCACTTGTGGTGCACCTCTGGCCTCTGGCGAACCAGCGGCCCACCACTTTTAATTTTGTTCCGGCGTGTGATGCGCGGCACAATCGCAACTTACCGTCGTTAATTACACTGTACATAGTTAATATTCAGTAGAATCAATAAAGTTTATAAATATTAACCGATACCTGCATAAAGTAGTTCTCGTTACGATTTCCTGTGATAATAGTTATTGAGTAGGAATCGTCCTGAAATAAATAAGTTACATTAAAACGATATTCCTACTGTAACTAATTGTTCACCAGATTTTAAACGTTCATAAAAATAGCGATTTATCGAAAGGTGAGCCAATATGGCATTATTTTCTGATTCTGATTTGATTTACTACTGTGACTGCGACTTTTGTTGAGACGCCATCATACCTTTAAAGCAAAATACCGGCCGGTTTTTGAAACGTATTTCGTACACATGCTTTCTTATGCAGCATACGCAAATGAACAAGAATTAGAATAAAAAATAGACCCCAATTAGACCCCACGTTGCATATATGCATAGGAATCCAAGTACCTGAGATGCGTTTCAAAACCCGGCCGGTGTTTCGCTTTAAAGCAAAATACCGGCCGGGTTTGAAACGCAGTGTGGGTGGACAACTGCGTTCTTACGCATTTATGCTGTGGGGACGAATTGGGGACGATTCTTTATTCTACACCAGACGGCTACACTGCCTGAGGCGTCTTTCCATACGTCCATACTTATGATCTTATGCTTATGAAACGTCTGTAACGTAGAAGAAAATATTTACGAATGAAGAAATACATGTGAATATTCTAATTTGAGCTGCGGTATTCTTTTATATCCAAAGCGGAACAATTTATTCGAATGTTACTTCTGTAAAGTGAGTGCTAGCGCACGCTACAGTTACTGATCTATATGATAAGATATGCTCATTTGCATATGATGCATAAAAATGCAAGTGTCCACGCTCCGTTTCAAGTATTTCGCTTTCAAACAAGAAATACGCGAGTAAAACAATACAAGCTAAGCTCACCTGGTTATTTTGAACATTTTTAAAGCGATCGTAAAATTCGATAGCTTCCTGTAGGCGTATTTCATTCAATTCCTCAGATCTATTCTTGAAGCCAGGAGGGAAATAGGCAAGTCTTCCTGCTTTAAAGTTTTTATTATTATTATTATTTTTGTATCAGAAAAGGAAAAAAAGTAAGAAGATTAACATTAATATTAGCTCTTAATAAATGCACTAGAAACGGTAAAGGTTGTTCTGCTAGGTGCTACTGGATTAAACATTGAAGCCTTGGGAAAAATCACTGATTACCAATTTAGTAATTTAGTCCCTGTGTTATTTCTATTAAAACAGGGATAATAATAAAGCTTTTTGGCAAAATTAGCGGCACCCGTTATTGCGATTCGTAATTTTAAAAACAAAGGCATTTATGGGAAATTATTGCTGTCAATGCTGTCGCACTCTTGTAGCTGCTTGATTTTGGGATAAAATTTAAAAAAAAAAGAGTATGTTTCAGAACAGGCTTAAAGGGCCGGGATGACGACGCTTCAGAAGTTTGATTACTTTGCAATTCTTCATAATTCGTAGTAAATAATAATAATAATAAGTAAATCGTCTGCACTTAAACATCGAGTTCCTTTATTCAAGGGTCAACACAACGTTTCAAAGCTGCTGGCTGTTTCGCAGGTATCCTTCCCAGATAAGTATCAAGCGTAATCATATTCACCTCAAACCTTCAGATCGAGCCTAATCAGCATTCACCACTAATCAATAATGTAATGAAAAATCCCAGAATATGTCACCTTTTCCTTGAGATGGAGTCGCTTTCCGCACCAGAGTCAACGATAAAATAACACATAATAAGAATATGAAGCATTTTATATTGGTAATAGTAAAGATTGTATTAACCATCGCACCATCTATAAGTTGAAATGAAAAAAAAATCATTAAAATAGCGATAATTAACGCTCGGCACGATACATAAGTAAATCTTGAATTAAGCAGTACTTTATTATATAAGAAGAAAGAAAAATGGCTACAGGTACGAAAAAAATAGTCGGTACAAATACTTATTCCAGCTAGGAGCTTCGTCAACTATCCTAGTTCGCAACTACGCAGGATAAAAGCAATTTTTCTTGCTTGCTGCTTGCAACTTACAATTAGTATACAGTTGCAAACCAAAGAGAGTTAATTATCAACTGTAAACTAATTTAAAGCGAAATACCGGCCAGTTTTTGAAACGTATCGAGAACACCAGCATTATTATGCAGCTTATGCAAATGAACATAATTAGAATAAAAAATTGAGCTAAATTCGGGTAAATTAGCATAAATACGTAAGAATTCAGTTGTCCACGATGCGTTTCAAAAACTGGCCGATATTTCGCTAGTAAATGTGTCACGAAAAATTCTTTTGTGTGTGTTTTTTTTTCACATGACTAGCAAGGAAGGCATTCGCTGGTGAAATATAATCCTCATTCAAAGAGAAAAAATAGAGAAAAAATAAAGAAAAAAAGAGAAAAGAGAAAAATAAAATAAAATGAAAAACAGCATGAAAATGAAATGGTTCTATGTCCTATGTGGCATCGATTCGACCACTATGCAAACAGAACAACGCAGAATGTGCATAAAAGAATAGATAAGGCCTTATGTATGAATGCCTGTGACAGGTTATACTATAGAGCGGTATGACATGTGGTTTTGTGGGTATTACTTCATACAAATTGTGCTCCTTTTTGCATCGAATGTTGAGAAGGACAGAGAGATTTGCATATAATGAATGTACACGTCATTTTTTCTGCCAAAACATACTCCATAACACTTTAAAACAGCGAGGTACATATTTATTTAAGGACTGTGATGATGTTATGACTGTGTTTATGTTTATGCTACCATTAAAGCGAATTACCGGCCGGTTTTAGAAACGCATCGAGTTCATCAGCATTCTTATGTAGCTATACAAATGAACATAAATTAGAATCAAAAATCGAGCTAAATCCGAGCAAATTAGCATAAATACGTAAAAATACAGCTGTCCACGGTGCGTTTTAAAAATCGGCCGGTATTTCGCTTTAAATATTGTTACAAGCGAAAAATTTCTGACAAGAAGTAAAACTTCATGAACTCTGAACTCAGATTCATACATAAGCCTACGCCCTAAGCCTAAGCTGTGAAGTCGTCATAATATAGTTTATTGGTAGGCGTAGACGTTGAGTTGTATGTTATATTATATTCATAAAGCATGTTGTTTGTGACTTAGGCCAAGTATTAACGGTTGCCATGTGCTACAGAATACACAAAAATCACATTCGACTGCGTCGCGCTGATTCATTTGTTTTTTCAAAAGAAAAACACGCAAAATGTACGGGCTCAGGCTCAGTTCGTCTACGAAAGTAGAAATACGAGTTATATAACTTATTGTTGAATATTATTCTATGGTTGATTTTAATTAATAGTATTCGGCGTACTAGGCTTTACACTCCAATAACAAATCTTAAACTTGATCCAAACTTAAATTTCCAAACATAAATCCATAACATATTTTAATATAACATAAGATAACTTAAATTTCCAAACATAAATCCAGTCATAAATCCAAACTTAAATTTGATAAATACTAAACTAAAATAAAAAGAAACAAGCAAAGAATGAAAGTTTTGTAAAAGGAAGGCAAGCATCAATTGACTGTGAATCATTTGGCCACACTACTTAAATTTAATAAATACTAAACAAAATAAAAAACAAAAGGTATTAAAAAAAAGTTTTGTTGAAGGTAGACTGCCAGTATTTCTCCACTCTATTCGCTGCTCAACCCACACTACCGGTTTTCTTGAATTGGATTGGTATTTACACAGTTGTGTTTACACTATACACATAAATTTGACAAAGTGCTCCTAAGAGTCACGCTAAATCACATTCCCACTTATTTAAAGGGTCAGGCTCACGAGATAAACAATATTTTTATACTTTAATTATTCCTATTTTGTAGATATAACTATTAGACACGGCAATTATAATGTCCGGACCGGACACTCCGTATTACTGGGGCTAGGCGCGCGGTAGCGCGCCAGTTTACTAACTCTGAAAAAAACGCAGCACCGTTGGCTGCTTCGTTAAAAAATTCTGAAAAAATGACACTGTTGCAGTCGGGTTGGTTAGCTATTACATATTACACACTCTCGCTAGCCACACGCCCTCAGCGTGTCTCTCTACGCTCTCATGCGAGAGCTCTCCCTAACCTATCTTATTTTAATGGGAGCTCGCTCCCTTTCTCCGCGTGCCTCACGTCAGCCTAAGAGCATGCTTCATAATAACGTACGTCATGTTGTATACTATCTACATGGCCACACCGAACACTCATACATTCATTAACGGCAAAGTAGGGCTAACATTACGCGTTACGTTATGAGAGAGGACAGCCCTGTATGTGTGTGTGTGTGTGTGCTGTGCCTCATGCCGTACAACATGTGCGAGGCAATGGAATGAGACACACTGAGGATAGAGGGCGACTGCCCTCTCTCATCGACCTAAAGAGAGAGAGAGAGAGAGGGAGAAAGAAGGAGAGAGACAGAGAGAGAGAGAGAGAGAGAGAGAGAGGAGAGATCAACCGCCTAGTCAGAGAGAGAGACATGCTAGGGCCGTCCGACTGGTTAGAGTATAATGCCAACGGAATTGCGGACCGTGCATTAACAGTGTCAACATTGATATTATTTTGTTAACTTGTTAAAGTACCGAGCCATATAGAATACCAGCCGTTTGAAGAGCCCTACAACGTGAAACTTGGCGACATCGCAGCGGTGCCGCGCACTCCACCTAAGGTGCGCGGCGGGTGCGCCGGAGTGCGCGAATGGTAAATGGCGCACCTACGGCCTCATTTTCGGCGATGTCGCCAAGTTTCCTCAGTGTACGGGCTCTTCTCCGACGAGAAATCGGACTTCGGCCGATTGTTACCCTAATTAAAAAATAATACTCTTACGCAAAGGTCATTAATACACCCTCGCGGTTCTCCCTCCTGTGGAGAATACGAATATTATATCAAAGTAGAAAAATATTCTTTATCTCGCGCGCCTGACCCTTAATTCCTGCGGCCCGCGTTGTTGCCCCAGCAGGACCCAGGACCATCACCCCGAAGACCTTGCCCGATAATTTTATTCCTTAATCCGGACCTCTAATTCAAAATCTTGAAACCATAATCATTAAACCTCCCGAAAATCCACAGTACACCACAAACACAAATCAAAAACTTTATTAAGAGTAGCTGTCGAATAAGGATATGAGATTACAAAATAAGTAATAAATAATTTGAATAATCACAAAATGCAACTCTCAATCATTTACAAGATACACCAACACCACGGTGTAAGTAGCTACAGGATAAGTTAAAGTGTAAGGCGTAAAAGCACACATGTTCCAACTTAAACAGTCAAATTCAAATGCAGTAAGGTATACAACAAAAAAATAAGTAATAAATAATTGTACATTTTCTGGTAAACAAACAGTACAACTCTAATAACAAAAAATTCGTTGATAGGCTACGCAATATGTAAGACGAGGCACTCAAACTTATATCACTTATAAATACAAAATATTACAAATAATAATAATAAAAGTATAAATACAAAACGCCAACGGGATAATTCTTATTACTGGCAAGTATAAAAGTAAATAAATAAAACTGATCAAAAGAGGTGTACAGTGAAGCAAAACAATATTAAGTGATTTTATGAGTAGCTGAATAAGTTTCATGAATAATTACACTAGTGCTGGGAGAGAGAATCCCAGGAGTCCGGATAATTGGTCATATGCTAATTGCTCACAATTACCAAATCACGGATAATTAGCATGCTCTCAATTTCTTACCATCTGTAATTACACCAAAACGCAAACCAGGTGCGTAAGTAGATTAATAGCACTGCATAAAAAAAATTAAAATCAGAGGAGTTTCGATAAAACTATTTTCATTATGAACGAATGCCAAATTTTCCTTTTTTTTGTAAAAGCTTACAGCTTGAGGTTGAGGTAAACATTAAAATGTCAGTTTCGACGTCCATTCCCATATGAATGAACACATGAACACAAATGTAAAAAAAAAATTAAAATTAAATTCATCAGTATTGCAAAACGAAGGCCAACTCGAGGTTGTCCATATGTATAAGTATATGTATAAGTAATATAGTTAGGTTGAAATTCGAATCAAGAATAGCACACTAGTAAAAAGGCAAAGTACAAAATGATAAAAGCAAAACTCATAAAAAAAACATTATTCAGTGGATTGTGAATGTGCCATAATAATTATACGTAATTAAAACACAAATTAAAAAACTTCGAAGATCACAATGTCATATCTCCTACATCGATAAAACTCCGCGCAGTCGTCACACAGAAACAGGTCCGCCAAAAGCTAATGGTAAGGTAAGCAATTCTAGATGGCTAACCCGCGGCGCTCGAATTGCACACATTTCGCGCACTTGCGGCAAACCTAGGAGGACTAAATTTCTGCGCAGCGACAGCGCAGTTTCGCGCTCGCGCTGCACTACTGTACAAATTCAGCCAGCGCCCGCATCGGTGGCATCTGTCTTCGTTCGGAGGCGCGCCTAATCACCGCGTTGTTCTTCTGCGGTCTCACCAACGGTTGCTTCTTGGGCGGCGCCATCTTCCACTCCACTTGCACCAGATTTCCATTATGGCGACGGAACTGAATATCAAGATAATTAGAATGTGTAGGTTAAAGCGATATTGCATGTGGTTTTGTAACTGCACTACATCCCATGCACTTTCAGTGCCCGTCCGAGCCGGAGGAGCACATATTATACAACAATATGCAGTAAATGTTTCTCAAACCCACACGCAATATCGCCTTAGAAGGAACGAGACAATGATGTTATTAAACTCCGGCTCTTACTTGATTACATAAGACCACAATGCACGTTGCACGTACCACATTCTACGTACACGTACCATAAAATACGCCGTATGTTGCGTACAACACATAGCCAACTTTGAAACGACATCCAACATGAGTACGTAAAAGATGAGCAGAGTCACAGGTTACAAATACGAGTAAGTTAGCTCCATAGGCATACAAGTAACGGAGTAATCAGTTTAGCTCACAATCAGCTCTCCGTGGACAATGGGTACATCCAACTAACATGGCCATGCTGTTGAATTTAAATTTGTGGTTACGGTGTTATTCCAATGCACGACGACCAGCAGAGAATACACATCCGACAACGAAAAACGACCACTATACAACTACTGAAGCCGGTCTCATCAACGTTTCCGTTTTCCGTGCGTCGCGGATCTTCCGTGCGCAAAAACGAAATAGCGCGCAAAGATCAACGACGCAGGCAATTATTGATTGATGGTTAACTACTCACGTAAATGTTGATAAGACCTGCTTTCTAGTTACTACTACCAAGCACTTAATCACAACACGCGCATATCTCATCACCGAATGTAGCTTGTACTTTGATCATAGATCGGCTCATCATCGGGGAATGCGGAGATGTGGTGCTTTGCATATAGATCGACCGCCGCGTCCACAAGACTGCGCCGATCCGCCGCCGCACACTTTACGAAGAACATAACGTTATTAATACTCCAATCTCAATAAACGCCCAGTATCCATTGTATCCACTAGCCCTTAGATGTTAACCTAAGGGACAGTTACACTGTTACACATACCCTAAGCTTACCCTCCACATCTTATCCAAAATAACACATCAAAACCGAAAGGACAGGCCATACGGTAAAATCACAAGGCAAGAAAACCGGTCACCATAAACCCTTTAAGTCCAACGTAGGGCGCGAGCCCGAAAAACGGCTAGTCGACGTAAATCTGCTGTTGCTGTATCTCCCTCCACAACGAAAAGGTTAAACAGAATCCAAGTTTATCTCACCTTGGTGCTGGCAATATATGCTGATTTGACAGTCAGAACGACGGCATTCAGTAGATTTCTGGCCGTTTGAATGAGACTCATGGCCGAGTCGAGTCCCGACACGACGAGTTCATTGCCCACTTGCTGCACGTCGGCTTTCACCTAAAGAAAAAAGAATATACATTAGTAAAGAGTTGTACCACCCTACCCTGTCCAGCGGCCCGACCCAACCGGTAGGGGTCTTCTAAGGTGCACAGTGGCCGTATGCATGAACGAGAGTAAGAGAGCCCCAGCTCCCAGTCGCCTCCCAGTGGGGGGGGGGGATAGGAAGGGACTCAAGGGACAGATCAAGCGAACCGATGCTCATTGACAAATGCAATATCATTTTAACAAACAAAACCCCAAAAACATGTATACTAGATCATTCACTTTAACGTCCATGCGTGAAGTTTCCACACGCGAATAAAGTGGTCTTCATAAGAAAATGCTAGTTCTTTTTGCAAAGAAAACATACCCTACTGCAGATATTCAACTGCTGGCAATAGAGTGTGATCCTGGCCAAGTACGCAAACAGGTCATTCTTCGTCGAACTATCCACACTCTCATCTCCAATTTGTTTGGCAAGTGCGTTTAGCTTGGAGCCTATAAATATGTTTTCACTTAACTTAGTTTAGGACAATATTGGATAAAAAAATCAATGCTAGTTATTACTAGTTATAAATGGTAAATGTATATGCCATTGTACATAGTTGCGTGAAGAGTATACTGAAAAAAGCAAGAGCATTCCCATGTGCAGCCAATTTGCGCATAACACTGAGAGCCCATGAGTTGCGCGCCGCACCATTTCGGGAAACAAAATGCGCGCCGCAAAGGAATGGGAAACAAAATGCGCGCGGAATAGAAATGGCGCGCAAAGTGTTTCCCGAAAAGGTGCGGAAACGGTGCGGAAATGGTGCGGCGCGCAACTTGCGCCCCGCACCATTTCCGCACCTTTTCGGCAACGTTTTTGAAAGCGCTTGGAGGATCTGCCGTAATGCAGTTGTTGACTAATTTTTTTCCGCAAGCACAGATCTCACATGTGTTAATGAGGCGAGAGGTCTCAGGCGCTGTTCAGAGAAGTTATCTAACAAGAGTGTAGGGTTCGAATCCAACACGCTGCTTTCTTTTTGCAGTTGCTACTTATCCCGCACCGTTTCCGCACCTTTTCGGCAACGGTTTGGGGGTGTTTCCCGCACCAAAACGGCAACCAGAGTCGGGGAAAAAACTTTTGCGGCGCGCAACAAATTCTTTTGCGGGAAACACCCACAAACTGTTGCCGCGCGCAACTCTTGAGTTTCGTTGAAGACGCTTTTCACGAACCACGTATAACACCGCCTTAAGACCGTACCTGCGACCGAAATCTCCTGCGCCGCTCTGATCACATCCATCGTAGTCTTCAGCGGACCGCGGCCTCTGAATATTAATAATGAGTTAGAAAACAAGGCTTTCAATGCTTGTTCTAGGAAGATCAATTACGTAACTTCCCCCTTTTGCAATACTAAACTAACATGATGAATTCTTTGAGTCGAGTACATTCTACTACAGAAGCAGGTCGAAGTATTGCATACAACACCAAGGTCTAATAGCTTAGAACCGAAACATGCAGAAAAAACACAGAAACAAATTCAAGCAAAGTAGGACAAGAATTAAATTATCATATTACCAACTAATTATTAAAGAGTGGTGTGACACGTGGTTGAAAGTGCATACTAAGCAAACCGCGCTTCGTCTTCTGCAGGAAATAACGGCAGAGCATACAAATTTACACTACGCGTAATGGTGTTGAATTTGCAATTTACACTTTCCATAACCACGTAACAATCTCTTACAAATGTACACTACGTGGTACTGAAGTTGAAAAATAACGTTTCATGAAAAATAAAAATAATCACTTTAAAGCAGTACAACATAGTGTTCTTTTTTTTTTTTTTTTTTTTTTTTTTTTTTTTTTTTTTTTTTTTTTTTTTTTTTTTTTTTTTTTATATTACACGGCACTGAAAGTGACCAACATTCAAAATGCAATACAATTCACAAACCACATGACACACCAGTTTAAAAATAAAACAAAAGTCCCCACCTGGTAAAGTCGGTCATGTTGGTCATAATCACACACATATGCTTGGCCAATACAATAATATCGTTCCCAGTTTCGTCCCACTTTGCCACTTCCCGTTCGAACTTCGTTTGTGTGATCTGAAGAGGTATTTAGCTACAGTACTCAGTATATTAAATATTAATTAAACATAAATATAAATCTTGTATTATTATATTATAGAATTATAGATGTCAACGTCAACAATTAATATCAATGTGTGATACGGCAACATAAGATAAAACTACATGGATAGAAGCCATTTCGTTTGTGTAATCTGATAAGATGTATTTAGTTAGTGCACTCAGTTATATTAATTACACATAAAACTTATAGTACACGTATATTACACCTAAATTAAACAGTGCCTACTACAAATATCATACGATTAATATCAATGGGTATCACGGGCATATAAGATAAAAAAAAGCCTGTGTAACATAGTAAGGAAATGTGTAAGAAAAGAAAAGTTGCATGTCCCCGCTTTCCGAGCGCTTGAAGAATAAAAGCAACCGAAAACCCACCTTGAACACGTCAATCTGCTCCTGGATCTTTTTCTTTTCCTCTTCCGGCAATCGTCGCATCAGTTTCTGTTGGTTCTCGCCATCGGAAACCTGAACAAACAATCTGCATATTACAGCTTACTGTATTCGTAATTCTTACAGATTATATGCAATATCTTCTATACAAAAATATACCACAGTTTGAATACATATAATGGATGGTAAAGCAGTTCCGCAAGCTTAGTTTAAAAACATTGTGACACACTTACACAGACCACACAATACTGATACTGATACAAAACAAAATCCACTAAACCCAAACTACGAAAATGTATTAATTAAAATGGTATTACACGTGCGCTTGAAACATTTCCGTGTATATGCACATGTTTGTGTAGTCCATGCTGATATGGAACAGAAAATTTGCATATATGCATCGGAATGTAAGTTTCAACAATACAAACTACAAACCTGACTCCGTCCATCTTGCACATTTGTTTGTCCGTCATCTTCATATTCATTATCCGAATCAACGTCATCGGGGTTCCTAGAAAATGATATTATTATTCAGATAATAACAGTATAAATAAAGTAAACAATCTAGTTTCAGGTCCGGCCGATTCCAGTACGTCAACTGTTGCCAGTGATTCTAATTCTTGGTTCAAAACGTCATGTCCACACACACAACTTGACACAACTAATCTTCTTCTTGCGGGAACATTTCATATTCAAGCTCAAATCATCAGCCAGTTAAACAAAGAAAACCCGAGTTTCCGTTTTTCAGATTTTCATTTTTAGAGTTGAGGGGCTGACATTTTTTTTACCTTGTTTCAAACATGGATAGGCCTATTATCTATGTATGGCATTTCAATAGAAATATAACAAACATACCCTACAGTAGACGCAGACATGTACCAAAACATACGCCATACCTGTTGATGAGCAGAGCATTTCTAATCTCCTTGACCGCTTCGTGTACCAGGGTACAAGCATTGATGAATTCATCAGAGTCACGATCCCTAAATATATATGACAATTGCTTAGTAATTGACCACTAACAAAAAGCCTTCTGATCATGTTGATGCTTAGGACTTAGGACCCCTATATAAAGATTTCGTAGACTAGACTAAAACAATATTTCCTATAGTCATTTGCTGCAATTGCAATGCATATATATTGCACTGCTTTCATATGCATCCAAATAATCATTTCCTAATTTCCTTTTTGTTTTTGCAAAAAACCTGGAGCCTAAACACACAACTCCAACAGAGAAAATCCACAAAGCGCATTTCACAAACCTAACCTATAGCCATGTACAAGAGACTTTTTCTACAATGGAACGACATGTTGCATTTCATCAATCCAACAATATAAAAATATAATAATATAAAATTTAAAGCGTAATGTACCTCTCCTCCTGCGTTCGCTCGTCCGGTCGGTCACGAAGTGCAGAAAGACGTGAGACCACTTCCGATGCACTTTCCGCGAATTGGCTGAGCACTGGAATGTACAAAAAATGAAATTGCTTTAAAGCGGTAAAACATCCGGTTGGTGAAACATATTGCTGGATGGTATTACGCTATATGATCATGTAGTGAAAGCAAATCACTACCCGGTACTGCGCTATCTTATTATATAAAAGAGTAACTGTAGCCTAATTTGCATACCGATGTGCGTTACGAAATGCAAAATTCGTGTTGGGGTATAAAAAGAGTTTCGCAGCTCAATATCGATGTATGCATATGCAATTGTTTCCTATTATGCGAATTTCTTAAGAAACATTTGAAACTTTCTATATAAGTATGCCCATGCTAAACCAATCATATTTCCAAAGTCGCCTCAGGCGGCGTGAGCCGACTGGTTTACTATAATAATTGTAATAATTTGAATACAACGAGAATGCAGATGTCCACCGTACGTTTCAAAAAATGGTAGTTATGTTATGTTTTGCCGGGTTACCATAAAAAACGGACGTCGCCCCAAATAAAAATAAAATAAACACAACCAAATTGAGATTGCCTCGCTTCTGAATAAATCACATCAGAAGGTTAATAACATACACAAGTAAAATGCTATACATAAGTAGAATAACATACTAACGTAGCGTTTCGAGCTTGAACAAGTGACTAGCTTAGAAAACAGAAAAAATATCATTCACGGAACGCAGTAACCGAAAATCAGAGGGTACGGACGGATGGAAAGACGGACAGAAACACAAAAAAAGATTAGAACACAGAAAACATTCAGAGGATGAGGAAGAAGCACAATGTTTCACCAAACAAATAACAAAAACAGTTCACGGAAAGAGTCAGTTCAGAGTGCGCTTACACAGCCTGCTTCCGTCAAATTCGTGAAGGCGAAATTACGCGTGAAAAGTGAAAACAAAACCCACAATTCTCCCTGAGCTTCTTGGTCGCCATTTTTACTCGTTCCGTGTACGCACTCTGTGGCATTGTCTCCATTTCATCATTTACAGCCGCACAGACCTGGAGAGAGGAATATATAATTATCGAAAGCAGCTTACGAATACGAATTCAAAGAATCGAAAATATAGATTCAGGATCTTTTTGGTGTGAAAACGTCGTCGACGGTTTTTTTGTGTGAAAAAGTCGTCGACGGGTTGATGCAGGCTATGATGGTCGGACACTACCACTAGCACCACTGGAACACACTCTTGCTAAGGGGAGCTGGCATGTCATTCACAATGATGCCCTTCCCCCCGATGGAAAAGAATTGTCAAACCGTTTCAAAGAATACTCTCAATGAAGGACAGTAATACTCGGAAATGTATTGCAATGTACTGCATACAAACTACGTATCGCACCATGCTGCTTCAAGTATTACCGGCAGGGGAACTACGTAGTGAAAATCAACAACATAGGAAAAACCCGTTTCAGAGACCACGTGTCATACCACTTTAAAAACAAGATCGTACCACCGGAAAGAAACAAGAAACTTCACCAACCCTAATAGATCGTCCGCGAATAGCTCCCGCCGCCCGGTCAATCATGTCGTCATTGCCTTGGTGAACCGCCTAAAAGTGTTAATATATTAAAACAAAAGTTGGGAAACGAACCGAATCATTGTGAAGTGAACAACTACTAATACTAATACTAATGCAAATTCAAATATACATCATGATCCATAAGAAGAAGTCTTGAAGCCTATGAACGTATTGAACGATTGAACCATAGTAAGGTTTGATAATTACGCTTTGCACGAACAAAGCATCAACTTGAGCTATATGAGATCAGCCGAAAATTTTCAGATATTAGCATATTCCAATAACAAAATACAACTGTTAATATACAATACTAACAATATTCACTACACAGAAAGAAGTAAAATTTTACATAGTTACATTACGGAGAGAGAGAGATAGTCGAAAAAATACAACTTTAAAATAATACATACCGTCAGTCCAGTCATAGCGTCCTCCACAATATGTGCTTCTGATACAGCGAGGAAGTCGTCCAGCGTTATTATCGAGTCAATAGCAAGGGTGAGTAGGCGAACCTGACAATTCATTATATGAATACCACATTAGCTGTATGGCACACAATTCTGAAGCGTATAACGTCAAAGATAAAAAAGAGATAAAAAAAAAGTTTACCATCGCCTTCAATACTTACAAGGTACATTGACCTTAATATTTGAATTTACATAAGTCGGAGCCCTAATCGAAGTATGGACGATTAGATTAACACATCAATTAACAGGCTAATCATAATCACCAACCTTATCGTTCCAGTAGTCCGCAAACGCCTTCATATTCTCTTTCGCAACCACACTTTCGTTTCGGTCACACAGCAAATTGGCCGCATTGACAACCTAAGTAAACAAAAGTTAAGAATTTCAGCTAATAGAAGTTAGCCGGGCACTAACAACTACCAGCATATATTTCACGAGATAGCATAGCAGACCTCGGTTGTCTCGATAGTTGCTTATATAACCAAGCATAACCCAATATATACTGTTATACACGAAAAAAAAACACTAAGCTACACCCTAGACAACACCGAAAACCAAGACAAAAACAACTGTAGACACACTTTCAAAGGATACCTACTGCAATTGAACAAAACAATCAAAGAACGATGAACAATAAATGTACTATTGCTTGATCTACAATCATGGTAGAGCATTCTTTTATCACACAATCTTCTACTTAGGACCAAAAACAGTCCACTATAGCCACACCCTCTCCATTTACTTCATAATAGTAATTTTCATCAAGAGGAATCAATTTTCATCAATAATAATCAACAAAAAGCGACCTGTGGGGCCAGCAGTTCCAACTGTCCAGCAGTGTATCGAATCACCCGGATTCCCTCATTGTCAGTTGCCATTTCGCACACCAATATCGCCACCTTAAATATTACAATAATAACACAACAAAACATATATTTCTAAATTTCAAACACTACAAACTACAAATATCGTCAATGCGCAATATAGAAACTTGCTAGGTCTTCATATGCAAATCGTGGACCTGGTAGTGGTAAATTAGTTCGGCTCGCTGATTTGGACTACACTGCACCTACACCACCAATTTTAGAGTGCTCAATGCAATACTATTAACAATTAACACCAATCATATTGTTCGTCCTTCCGTATCATTCACCGTGTCACTTCTTTTCAACAGGTGAGCAATCTTCAATATGGGGACGCGCCGCGACGTTGGGTGTAAGATAAATTCTATCAACAGCTCAATTGATGAACAAAACGTATAGCAAGAAAAATAAATAAACCGAAATCAACCTACATCAATCATGTTCTTGGCGTGCGACATGAACATCTCTCCAGCGGCACCAATTTGCTCCTTGTCCCCATTTTCAGCCGTGTTAATCAAGATCGACAACGGGGTCCTAAAACACCAGGAACATTAGATCAGTACTGAGGACCATATAACTGAATTTTTGCTTTTTAACATAATACGCTAAGAAGCATTCTTAATTGTTTACGGAATTTAAATACAGTATAACAGGATTTAGAAACTTACCATAAAACACTCTAATACTCATAATAAACCAACTCTAGCAGTTAATTAGACTAACCTAGAGACACAATTCATTGATGCTTGCTGCACACACTTCTCGCGCCATAGCTTCGCGGCACTCACTCGCCGAGTCAAACTTTTCACCCACCTCGTGTCCAAGAACGCGTCGGAAACATGGTCCACGATGGCCCTTCGCAAGTGTCTCCGTAGGTCCTTGACCTTACGTCCCACAATGACCATGGCGAGATTCGCCTCCTCATTGTGTTCACTTCGCCCGCACTGTAAAGTCGGTCATAAATCGGTGTATAGAAATCGTGTACCAAACACATCCAACCGTAGGTACCAATAATGACTTAATGAGTTGGCGCTGACCATCCCCACCCCCACAACATATTGCCAATTTGCATATACAGTGCGCGTCATAAGTATCCGGGCACCCCCAAATCTAGTACTAAAAAGCACTTTTTGGGAAAATCAACCATCCTACCAAATCGGGGATGGCCAAAAACCTAGTGACAAAAAAATTCAGCAAAAAATCAGAAGTTTCAGGCAAATTAGGGACAATTAGGGTACGAAACCCCAACAAACGCGCGTCATAAGTATTGAGGCAGGGGCGAAAAAATGTGTTTCTACAAGGTCTAACGCAACCACTAAAATCAAGAATGCCCTCAAACCAAAACAGGATGATTTTCAACATAAATAGTAATAATTTTTTCTTTAAATTATATTAATTTTAATTGTCCCACACTGTAAGTAAAAAAACTGAAATCCAGATTCCGCAAAAACCACCCACATCATCTTGTAGATCTTTTCATGGCGAGAATTTCTGTAAAAAAATTATAATTTTAGGCGTACTCCGAAGGACGGTACGGCGTCTTGAAGTTAGGCAATTGCGAAGCTTAGTTTAAGGGGTACGCTAGGGATCAAAACAGCTCATTCGAGCGCACTTCAAGACGCCGTAACTTCCTTCGGAGTACGCCTAAAATTATAATTTTTTTACAGAAATTCTCGCCATGAAAAGATCTACAAGCCCATATA
The DNA here is from genome assembly GCA_036852015.1 of Pelodera strongyloides. Classification (NCBI taxonomy): domain Eukaryota; kingdom Metazoa; phylum Nematoda; class Chromadorea; order Rhabditida; family Rhabditidae; genus Pelodera; species Pelodera strongyloides. The sequence goes on from JAANDG010000266.1 coordinate 26,122, forward strand.
AATGGTTTGTGCGAGCTCTGGATTTCATTTTTTGACTTACAATTTGGCGTCATTAAAATTAATATAATTAAATAATTTTTTTATTCTTTTTGCTGAAAATCATTTTGTTTGGGTTTTTGGCGATGCTTGATTTAGTGGTTGCATTAGATTTCCTCCAAACCTAGTAGAAACACGATTTTTTGGGTGCCCGTATACATATGCGCTGCACTGTATATGAGTGAAAATAGAAAATTATCGTTCCATAGCTATAAAATAAACTGTTCCTATGATTCCTAACACTTGTCACTAAGCAAAGTAGTTACGCGGCGAAACAATACCCTGTGTACACAGCGAAACAATACCCTGTGTACAAAGTACGCCGCAGTTACAATACATCAGCCATCAGCAAATTGTATACCGATGAACCTTTTGGTTCTACATCTTGGATCCTATGGTAAAACAAGCAGCAAATCATTCCCCCTCCTTCCGTAAAAATACGGACCACATAATTCAAGCAAATCTAATAATTAACACTAATTAAACATTGTCATTATTTGAGGTAGAAAGTAGGAACTAAACAAGACCATATTCTATTACTAAACGTTCGGTTAGTTAGAAAGCAGAGAACGCACACACAAAAATGTAATGAGTAACAAACATGAATGTTTCAGCAACTATCCATAACCCAATACAATCATCGAGTGTTATTATTCGAGTTGATGCGCGAAAAATTCAAACATACGCTTCTACCTTCTACTTTGTTTTTACAAATGTGTATCCCGCGCGCCGTGCGAATTATCAATTTCTTCTGGGTATAAATTGGTGCGTAAAAGCGTAGTCATGCATGAAACATCTCCGGACTGGCATTGACCATTTCCGGGAAGCTAGTCCAATAAATAGCTGTGTTTCCCGTCTATGTTGATTGTTGATTCGTAACAGTTACTGTTACCATAACATATCTATCATGCCGTGCCTCAAATACAACAACTTTCTCCCTGCACTGTTTTCAATTCAACTATTCAGCTGTCAAACAAGAACTCCCCAGTATCAAGCATCGAGCATTTTTTAAGAAGAAACATAGATGCACTTGGGTTTGGGTGCCATAATCTTATTTACTGATAAGATTAACAACACTCGTCACGCAATCGTACGCATGACATAAAGTAAATAGAATATGCCGAAAAGGAAGATTTGGTTTAGTCAGTTTACAATTAGTGTAAACTTGTAAACTATTAAATCGAAAATCGCACACAACGTGTCAATTGTGTACACAAAAAACATAGGCAAAACAAAATAAATCCTTCAACGGTCAAATTTACCTACTTTCTGGTTTCTCCCTCGATGCCTCGATTAAATAATTAAATTACAAATTACATGTCCTAATGAGACAAATATTGGTCAATTTTTCTTTGTCATCCTCTCAATCCAGCCCAGATCACTCTTCCACTCTTCCCTTCATACTAGGCAGTCTCATATTTACCCCTTTCCTTATATAAACTTTTAATTAATATTATTTCCCAGTCTCGGTCCCCAAACCCCTCTCCCCAAATCTAAATCTAAATCTAGATACCGGTATCAACCCCTCCATGAGAACGAGACGCTAGACACAATCTATGAATGAGTCAGTCAAGTGTCAAAACATTGTTGGCCATCATCCAACAATGAGTCGTGTTCAGAGAAGAACTACGTATCGAGGCGGGCGTAGTGAGGTCAAACGGCGATTACGAGGCAGTGTGCTCACGGACGAGATTCCGACGTCAGACAGGGTGAGAATGAATGGTAGGGAGGTGCATTGTAGAGAGACACAGGCGGAACGGGGAACACACGATCTTCACCAGAGAACATCTTCTTCGCGCAGATTGAATGATCTATGACAATGTGCGAAAACGTTTTGAGGAAAGAGTCAGAAATAAGAAACGTCGGAGGACGAGCGCGAACCCGGAACCCATGAAAATTCAATTCAAAGGTTATCTCCTACATACGCACAAAAAGACCATACTTAATGTTTCACCCACCTTTCAGTTAATGGACAACGAATGCGCAAAAAGAAAAAAGATGAAACTGCAATTTTTAAATAAGATTAAGACAAATGGATGTGCATCTACGACATTCTAAACTATACGTAGAACACACTTTCCCCGTCCGTATTGCACTTCAGACTTCAGATAATTCCCTGACAATCCTTGATTAGCTGAATGAGTGCATCAGCGAGTGTAAGTCTCTCCCCTGCACGTTATAAAGCTACGGCTACAAATGCAACGACCACTACACTTTTATAATACCCCAGTTCTCAAAAATAAATACCCTCCAAACTCCAAATTCAAACTATACACCCTTCGAAACCTATCAACATCTAGCATCTAGCTAGTGATATGCGATTAGCATCCACGCCCACTGTTATCAGAATGTTCAATCAAAGAGATGCAATCTCAAGGCTTTGCGCTCCGCTGACACATAATACGTGTCCGAAATTACACTAATTACAGAATCGGCTCGGCATTTCGGCAATTACACGAAATACAACTTGATTATTCTCAAAAAGTTGTTCGTGTTCAGTAACAGTACTAATTACCACTTACTGTCACAATGAATAAAAAAAAAACAGAACAAACTTAACTACTTAACTAAACAAAAAATATCTACCGAAAAAGGTAGAAAGTTAAGAGGAAATAAAGTAGGTCTCATCACAATCCTTCTGGCACCAAATAAACATTTGAAATGAGAAATAAAACAATATAAGAATATATATATATATATAAACAAGAGCAAACTACCCAAAACTCCCAAACTTCACAAAAAGGTGGTAAAAGTTTAAAACCCACATTTTTCTCATACTCGCTGAGCAGATCCTGGAGTGCCTGCCGCAAATTATTGCACTCATTCACAATCTTCTGTTTTCGATCATTGCGCGTTGAGGCCGAATCGGCTATCGTTGCAGAACCTAAATTGATAATGCAAGTTTGAAATTAATCTCACAGTTCTGGGCGACCCCAGAGAAACAGGAACCAATTAATCTTTTCTATACTGGGCCATCTTAAAACAAAATACCCGCCGGTTTTTGAAAATTTGAAACACATCCGAGTACACCAGCATTCCTATGCAGCTTATGGAAATGAACATAAATTAGAATAAAAAATCGAGCTGATTCGAGTAAATTAGCATATGCATTAAAATATGCAAGAATTCAGTTATCCACGACGCGTTTCAAAAACCGGCCGGTATTTCGCGTTAAACGCGCCCTTATTGTTAGGACACATGCTGGCCGCCCACAGATAAAGCCAAGGTTCCGGTTGCGCACAAATATATAAATGAAAATCAATTATTTCATATAATAAGCGCATCGCATCACGTCAGAAACGACCAGGCCTTAGAGAACAAGGCTAAAATGGAACTAATGAAACATTGCGGTTCGAGGTCAAGAAAATCAAGAAAACCGGGTCTATTTTACTAATTGCCGAGCTAGAAGTATACAAATAAACAGTAGCGTAAAAAGGCTTACAAAAAAAAGAGAATAAACTAACCGGATACAATTCTCTCCAATAACTCTTCCAGCTCGGGACGGTGTATGTGATCCTTATATGTTCCCGGCTCAAGGTATACGCGGTTCTTAATTGAAAAAAAGATTAACACCAGGCTAGGATTACAAATATTAAAATACAGAAAAAAATACTCCAACCCAACCTGTCATTTCTCTTTATTACGTGTGACTACTCAACTCATACACATCAAACTCAGCCTTGCATTGCTTATTTATTGTCTATAATAAATATGTCTACCCAAACCGGAAATCAACTACAAGTATAGTACCTGAAAGTGTTCGAGTTCGCCAATAAGGTGCCCAATATGTCCCAAATCAGCAAATTCTCCAGGGTGCCCTTGTAGTACTGAACGCATCGCATCCAAAGCACGAGTCATCTAGAAAAGCAGAAAAATATATTATTTTAAAAAAAATGCCTCCGGAGAAGAACCAAACAGAGGAACAGCTTGAAGTTAATATAAAATAAAATATACATGGAATCAACAACAGTCAAGGATACATAATCTATGACGGAATATACAAACTACAAATCAAGCAAAATTCAAAAGAATTCCATTTAAAGGCTCAAGTAGTATATATATGCAGCAGCAGCTGCGTCCTGCTCCGGAAAGAAGGTAAAAGAATAAGATTATGTATAACAAAAAAGCAAGTAAGCAAGATAAAAATGGTCACCTCAGCATGGGAATAGTCCAGATTGAATTCGACTGCTCTATTTTCTGGGTGGCGGACATATGCCTAAAACAGATTATTTAAACAGACACTAAACACTCTCAAACTCTACAATTTGTCTCATACAATTGAATTGCACAATATCACATAAATATACGAAATATCGGTCTCTCGGATGTTTGACAGGCAACACATACTTTCTTAGTCTAAATGGAGTGGACTGAAGCAAAACAACCTGGAGCAGCCTAGGAGAACTAGAACTAAAACCATCCAGGACTATGCATGTTTCCGTTTCCGCGAACCACTCGCGTAGGGCAATTACGTATTATCTTTTCATGAGTAACATAAAATGCACTATCCCCGAACCTTTTTCATGAGTAACATAAAATGCACTATCCCCGACCTTGTTTACATCTTACATTCTTTCACTTTGAACCTCACTACTTCACACCTCACTGTTCTTACCCTTTCGCGTTAAAAAAATACCCACCTTAGTAGCACTGAATACTAATGGTGTGCTGGTCTTCAGGAGTGCTCGAGCTGCCAATAGGTCGTCTCTCTCCCGTGGATCCTTTAGTTCACCCACTCTTCGTCGAGTAGTTTCCTCCAATTCGCTGACTTCTGCCAACACCGCACGATATCTGAATAAACTGAATAACGCTGGGAATAAAAAAAAAGATAGAGTACTGGATTATATCAACCGAATCCGCAGAAACGGTGCACCACCGGCGCCGGGGCCCAGTTCATTTCTGAACTGAAGCCTGAAGCCGGACATAGGACATACTGGCCTTTAAACTTCCCAGATGCCAATTTACTCGGGAAGCCGATTCAGGACATAAGCCAGTGGGTAAAATTAACCATCTCCGGATTGGCGCTGCCGGCTGCCCATATCTCCGGAGGCTATTGCAACTTTCTTTGTTTAAATTAAATGTTTCACTGACGACAGGTAATAATGTTTCGATCCTCAACTAACAATAAGCGAACAATTTCAAATCTATGCAGCACAATCATGTATAGCCAGCGATGATGTTAATAATTAGAAACTCACGAGTTACAAGTTACAATAATCACAACTACGACGAAGGAAATTCATATTATGTACAGGCACCGTGCAAATGGTACACACGACAAGAAATTTTCAACTAGATAAGATAGAACCCGGAACGAGAACGAAGCATTAACCAACTAACCATATAAAACACAATTACAATCATAGTCTAAGCCTAAGCCCTCCGACGAGCTCACAGGTGAATCACCGCCGGAATTAGAATATTGCATAAATTTGCAGGGCTCATGGCTAAACCACCTCCCGATTAGAAAATTCAACATGAGGTGTTCGGCGGTGGTACGAGAAATACACAAGAAACGACAAATGCCCTGATTACAATAGGTCACTCACCGATCGACGACCTCCTGATTTGACTCGGCACCTTTCAAGTTGTTAAGAAGATTGTGGGTCTGAAAAGAAAATTGTGTTGTTCATATTTAATCATTATTTGCTTAGCTTAAAGCGAACTAACGGCCGGCCGGTTTTTGAAATGCATTTCAAATAACTGCGTTCCTACGTTTACGAATTTGTAAATTTGTATTTGTAAAAAGTGGGGTCGATTTTTTATTCAAATAATGCGTCCGGCACACGGGCACACACATAATACACATTTCCAACAAAACCAAACGAAAGTCATTAAATAACGAACAGATACGGAATAAGAATAAACTTAACGCAAAACTCCCAGCCCACATTCTGTATAGCCACCTGCTTCCTTAATACCTTACCAAATTCGGCAAACAATAAATCACAAACCTTATCAACAACTTCAATCATTAACCGAACTTCGATCATATCACATCGAATTAGACAACGAGCGACGGCTTCGAGTAACTGACGACCGCACTAAACAAAACATTATTATTTTTATTATTCAATCAATCAATACCGCAATCAATAAATTATTACCGCAATCAATAAATTATTAATTATTATTATAAAACAAAATTATTTGGAAACAAACAATTTTCTTGCAATAAATACTAAAATTGTTGCAAATACAAACGAAATGTACAAAAGGGTAATTATATATAATAATAAAACAATAAAGAAAAAAAAGAATAGTTTAGTTAGATAAGGCCCATCCTCATCACCGGCTGATTTTAACAATAACAAAAAAATCTGGCAAAACAACATAGCAACAACCACCCAACATAACATAACTTATCGTTTCAACCAAAAAACGAATACGACTACGAACGTCGAAAATTAGGCAATATCATGTCGTAGAATAATCTACTATTATATAAACGAGTAAGAAAATCGTGTCCGTCCGCTTTTGAGCTGTGCACGTTCCTCAATTAATAATGATGATGAAATTCTACCGTAGCCAATGGCCCGGGTTGGTTACTAAATTTATTTATTAAAAGTTATATTTTGGAAAGTTAATCGATAAGCAATTAAAATCAATAATAATAAGGTAATGCTTGGCGAGGTACGAAAAACAAAGCGCGCGCCCGCTTCCAAAACCTATTCTACCATCTTCCCCGTGAGAAACTAGCAGCGATAAGTATCATCAGTTTTTTTCTAAGACACCAAGTTCGGACGATATAGCTTAAAACGTGGCAAAGTTGCTGAACTTTGACAAGAGAGGATGGTTTTTGGTGGTAAACAAAAATAGAGGCACGATGAACAGAGCGCGAAAGAGCATCGTATTTGGAGAGAATTCGAGAAAGAGAAGGAAAGAGAGAGTAAGCAAATTGTGTCCGTCCGCTTTTGAGCTGTGCACGTTCCTCAACTAATAATGATGATGAAATTCGACCTTAGTCAATAGCTCGGGTTGGTTACTAAATTTATTTATTAGAAGTTATATTATGGAAAATTAATCGATAAACAATCAAAATCAATAATAATAAGTTAATGCTTGGGGAGGTGTGAAAAACAAAACGTGCGCGCGCTCCCAAAACCTATTCTACCATCTTCCCCGTGAGAAACTAGCAGCGATAAGTACCATTAGTTTTTTTCTAAGACGCCAATTTCGGAAGGTATAGCTTAAAACGTGGCAAAGTTGCCGAACTTTGACAAGAGAGGATGGTTTTTGGAGGTAAACAAAAATAGAGGCACGATGAACAGAGCGCGAAAGCATCGTATTTGGAGAGAATTCGAGAAAGAGTAGGAGAGAAAGGGAGACGAGAGAAAGTGAAAATCTATGAATTAAATTATTAGCTAATTTCGGGTTACATGTTGAGCGTACAGTTAGAATGTCGACCCGTATTCGTTGTCCTACTGTAAGCAAGTATGTCACAGTATCAGTGTCTCCGTATATCTGAGTAGGTTTTTATGGAAATTGTTATCTGCCACGACATTTTTCATATACATTTTTATGATCTACTATTATACAGAGAGAAAGAGCAAGAACAGGTCTGTAAGTTTTACACTGTGCACGTTCCTAAACTAAAACAGTTAGGTGGAATGGGACCGTAGCCAATGCACCAGATTGGTGAATAAATTTATTGATCAAATTTATTACGAATAAAAGATCGATAAATACATAATTGAGTATTGAAATCAATAATTATTGGTTAAGGCAATGCAAAAATCGGGCGCGCCTGCTTTCGCAAACCACCATACCACCTTCCCCGTGTCAATCTATATCAGCGAATCAGCGTCATCAGCTATTTCGATTAGAATTGTTGCGAAACGGGCGACAGTAAAGTTTATTTACCAGAAGTTTATTTACCAGAATATTTCGGACATGTTTATTGTGTGGTGAGAACGATAATTCGGAATCGGAGCGGCCGGAGAAGGGGACCACGGCGAATCCGACAACTTAACCATAATATTTGTTTACCGGCATAATTAAATTAGGACAAGTTTAATGATGTTGCGCGGGATCAATCGGAATCGTGGCAGCCGGGCAGGGGACCACGGCGAATCGGGCCAAATTAACTATGAAGTTTATTTACCAGAATATTTCGGACATGTCTATTGTGTGATGAGGATGAGAAGGATAATTCGGAATCGGAGCAGCCGGGGAAGGGGACCACGGCGAATCGGGCAACTTAACCATGATATTTATTTACCGGCAGAATTAGGACAAGTTTAATAGTGTTGCGCGGGATAACTCGGAATCGTGGCAGCCGGGGAAGGGGACCACGGCGAATCGGGCCAAATTAACTATGAAGTTTATTTACCAGAATATTTCGGACATGTCTATTGTGTGATGAGGATGAGAAGGATAATTCGGAATCGGAGCAGCCGGGGAAGGGGACCACGGCGAATCGGGCAACTTAACCATGATATTTATTTACCGGCAGAATTAGGACAAGTTTAATAGTGTTGCGCGGGATAACTCGGAATCGTGGCAGCCGGGGAAGGGGACCACGGCGAATCGGGCCAAATTAACTATGAAGTTTATTTACCAGAATATTTCGGACATGTTTATTGTGTGGTGAGAAGGATAATTCGAAATCGGAGCATCCGGGGAAGGGGACCACGGCGAATCGGGCAACTTAACCATGATATTTATTTACCGGCAGAATTAGGACAAGTTTAATAGTGTTGCGCGGAATCGTGGCAGCCGGGGCAGGGGACCACGGCGAATCGGGCCAAATTAACTATGAAGTTTATTTACCGGGATGGTCGGACATGTTTATTGTGTGGTGAGAAGGATAATTCGAAATCGGAGCATCCGGGGAAGGGAACCACTGCGAATCGGGCAACTTAACCATGATTTTTTTTACCGGCAGACTTAGGACAAGTTTAATGATGTTGCGCGGGAAATCGTGGCAGCCGGGGCAGGGGACCACGGCGAATCGGGCCAAATTAACTATGAAGTTTATTTACCAGAATATTTCGGACATGTTTATTGTGTGGTGAGAAGGATAATTCGGAATCGGAGCAGCCGGGGAAGGGGACCTCGGCGAATCGGGCAAATTAACCCGGCAGAATTATGACAAGTTTAATAGTGTTGCGCGGGAAAAAAGAAAAAAAAAAAAACGGAAAAAAAAAAAAAAAAAAAAAAAAAAAAAAAAAAAAAAAAAAAAAAAAAAAAAAAAAAAAAAAAAAAAAAAAAAAAAAAAAAAAAAGAAGGGGTGGCAGCCGGGGAAGGGGACCACGGCGAATCGGGCCAAATTAACTATGAAGTTTATTTACCAGAATACTTCGGACACGTTTATTGTGTGGTGAGAAGGATAATTCGAAATCGGTGCATCCGGGGAAGGAGACCACGGTTAATCCGACAAATTAACCATGTGGTTTATGCACCAGCATATTTGGAATTTTTTTTAGTGTTGTTGTACATCTTAGATAGGCACCGGACTGTCAGGGCAGACAGGAAAAACGAGAAACGGGTTTCAGCGTCACATAACGTTTACTGCGAGAATAACTCGTGAACAGAAGAGTTGGTTAAAGCGAGGATCCTGCCCAATGTAACAACCACCGAGTTTATACTCCGGCACATTCTCAGTAAATGTTAGCTCAGTAGCAAACAGGGCATGCTTCAACTGTTCTAAGGCTTTGCAACATGAGTCAGAAACCTGACAAATAAAGCTATAAGGAGAGAGCGGCCGAAGGCCGCTCAAAGGGTGCGAGGAGGAGCGGCCGAAGGCCGCGACGACGAGCACGTGTTGCGCGGGTCGGAGCGGCCGAAGGCCGCGACGACCCGAGCCCAGGAGCCAGGCGCGCGATAGCGCGCCTGGCGACTGGTAATAAAATGTGTGAGAAATTCCAAACAAAGACAAAAGGAAAAAATAAAAATGAAAAAGACACAAACGCAAACCTGAACTGCTTTGTTTCTCCTCTGTGATGCACTTGTATCTTTAATTAATTCTCGACCAGCATCAATCATTGCCGCCCCTACAATGAATAAAAATCAGAGTATTTAAACTAAATACTAACAAAATCAAATTTCTCTACAAGTGCCACTGCTAGCAACACTTCGTTCGCTACGCTTACTCAATTCCGCTTATAAACATGTTCGTTCCACGAAAAACTGTATTTCGCGGACACGATATCATATCTTATCGTGTTACTCAGTCATTCAGTAGTAGCGGGAATATCACTTTTCTTTACATTTTCTTTTCTATACCTTTCTATATCTGGGATTAAATATAGAAATCTAAATATGTTCTATACCTTTTCTACATCTTGGAATTAAGTTCAATTATATTAATCACTCTTTTTCTAATAAACGCAAATAAAATGCAGAACGTACCAGTACTTTCAACCTCGTGCAAGGCTCCTTTCAATTCTTCCTTGTCTGCAATAGTAGCCAGAGGGCATTCCCGGACGCACTCATCTCCTTAAACAGCAACAATTTTGCATTTTCTATCAACGATATTAGTATTAAAAATTAAGTTATTCATGCTTAGTCATTTGCAAAACACAGTTCAAACATATCCTTATGTCCGCTTGTCCCCAATTTCTTTTGCTTTGTTTACATAATTATTTTCGTTAACAACGCGTTCAATGTATATCATATTTTGTGTGTATAAATTGTTATTATTAAAAATAGACCAGTGGCTCATTTTGTGCGAAATGAATCAGTAGTCATAAGCGAAGCAGAAAATTGAACCTGTATTCAGAAAGCAATTAATACTGCTCTCAACGGCACGGACATACTGCTCGGCACTCTCTCCTGGCTGTAGGGGACGCATTTCCGTTATATTGGTCACCTAAATTTAAAATGATAAAAGTGAGATAGGAGCTAAAAAAAACTATCGTTATTGTCAGACACAGTTTAGTATGCAATAGATACAAGTCGGTAGATTTTCTTTGATCTTTAATGAACAACTACTTCAAGTACAATGGTAACGAGTACCGAGATGTATACTAAACTTAATATTGACCATAACACAAAACTTACATCTTCGATCAGCTGTCGTATAAGCTGTTCAATTTTTCGTGTTCGAACGCTATCGAAGTTGAAGTGCATTTGTGTCGATGCTCGCACTGACGCCACCATGTTTATTTTCGTTCGCTTTGCTGCTCAAAGGGGATTTTCCTGGATTAACAACAGCACCGAGGCCTCTTAGACGCCCGCACGGAAATATGAAGGGCTGTAGAACACCACCTAAATCCATAAAACGTGACATATATACATAACGTAAGAAGCACTACGGCGAAATAAAAAATGTCAACAAAAATTTGACATAGCTAAACGCGCAAGATGGACATAAGCCTACAATACATGGTCGCGGTAAAGAATGATAATAATGTAGAACGGGTGAAGAAAAAGCACAATGGGAAATGAAGCAACAAAGAAGCCATAACATTTTGTTTGGCTCGCCCTTGGCTGACCTTTGGCGGGACAGCGGGCAGAATTAGAGAAAAGCGGGTCCGCGGCGGCTCTAAAAACTGACCTGCGCTTTTTGCCGAACGAAAAAATCGGAAAATTTGGCGGAGCAGCCGCGGACTGTGCACTAACCGTGCATTTTGAAATGCACGACTTTTGTAGAAAGGAGGGAAAATTAATTATTTAAAATCGTTTTTAGAAAAATTTCGAATTCTCCAGTGTTATTTTATTTTGTTCGTATATTGTTTTAGATGTGTTGTTTAAACTTAAGTTATTGTATTTCTTGTAAACTGGATTGTACACTGTGCTCTTTTGTAAACTGGATTGTACACTGTGCTCGTTTACTCTTTTTGCCGTTTTTTTTCGAGTGTTTGTATTCGCTGCCGATTATTTGACAATGTTGTTTAAAACTTGTGTCCATCTTTCTTTCGCAGACCTGTCCGTGTCCCGCAAACATCAGCATCATAGCCCTGGTGATGCCGAACAATTGTGGTATTGCGATCGTGAATCAATATTCCTGTTCTATTCTCGGAATGATTTCGTTGGTGAGCCATTGTTTACGGGGAATTATCGTTGATTACGTCGCGGGGCAGAGCCTATATGTACATGGATGATGTCGGGTTAGCTTGTGACATACATATTTGCTTCGTAACTTTCATTGATTTTTCGCGGTAGTGCACGAATTTGACTGTGGTCATCACTGTCATTGCTTACGCTGTGAGGGTTGGTCCACAATTTTATATTTACCGCGTTTTAGTCGTGAACACATTCATCAATTAGGCACAGAAGTCGTAAACACATTCGTTCATCACAGGCAGAGGCTGCGCTAGTTCTCGTGTCCGATTTTCAGTGAGGGAACCTTGCAGGGCCAACTGACAGGAACTACAAGCGTTTGAAGTTATGAAGTGGAAAGCGTATGTAATCGGATTGAAGCCACGCTTTACTAATTTGTCGCTTTATAATAAGGTATGCGCAGTTCGTTTTTTTTAATCAAGTGTATTGAGCTATTTCTACCTTCTCTCGTTGATATTTCAAAAAACTGTTTTCTTTATAATTTAAACAAATATACAAGTATCTCAAAATGTAAGTGCTTTTTGTTCTAACATCTTTTGCATACTGCACCTCGAAACGAAACTTGGTAGGAAATGTCTAACAATTTATTATTTTTTAGCGGGATCGATTTGGGTTTGCGCTCAGATCTTTGTTTCTGTTCTATTCACATTGCAGGCCGCCGTGTTCTGGATTTCTGTGCGATGGTATAACCTCCAGTAGGGCGTGAGGCCCACTTCGACCCGCGCTTGGCGACCGGTGGTTGGATAAGCGAATTTCTAAGTTCAAGGTACTACCACTTTCAAGTTCAAGTTACTGAATTGGCACGTTCACATTTCATATATATGAAGGTACGGTATCTATTACAGAAATGTGTGCAAGGTGAGCGCATGCTCCCTCAATCCGCTGGATAGATGCAAGATGCAAGAAGACGATTGTCCGCTGGATAGGTGCAAGAAGAAATTTATCGCTCACAGGTGCATTTCTTCGCGTTTCTTTTGTATGCCGCATTAATGTGCTGAACCGTAAGTTGGAAAATCAGACAATCTCTCTGGTTATAGTTGTACTTTCTGCTCTAGTAGTAGTAACTATAAACCGTGCTCCTTACTTAAATGTCTGTCATGTGCGTCACTTATCAGTATTAGTCTTTCAGTTTTAGAACTGTATTGTATGGAAGTTCCGCTCAACTCCATTGTGCTTTTTACACAATTGTTATTTTGTCAGGCTGGGACGTCACAATCCAGCAGATTGAATCGATGAGGTTGCCGAGACTATCGATTCAGCTACTGATGGATATCGGGTAAACTTTTGTTCTACTATATTGAGGAGGAAGCGTCTGCCTTGCTTTATGTGGACAATTAAAGCGAAATACCAAATACCAACCGGTTTTTGATCTCGCATCTCAAGCTCAAGTACTTGCATTCCTATGCATTTATGCAACTTGATGTCTATATTTTATTATATTTTTTGCTCATTTGCATATGCTGCATAAGAAAGCAGATGTACGATGTACGCAATGCGTGCCAAAAACCGGCCGGTATTTCGCTTTAAAGTGTGCGTTAAAATAGGAGGGACGCGAAAACTTTCGTAATAACTCGGTGACGGAGATAAGCATACGGAACTAAGGTGGAACTACAGTATTGTGAATATCCTGGATCACTTTGTGATATGTGACCTTATTTTCTTTGTTTAGGAGGTCTTTTTGTATCCATTCGAGCCGAACTTGACATCAGCCAACCGTTCGACGGTGAAAGGATGAATGTGTTGCTCTGAATGAGACAGGGAGAAGATAGTGCGAACCTGTCCGTGTCCGCCCTGGAATCAAAACATTTCCCCGTTGGAAAGTTGGTGAATGCTGTAGTGATACTTTCTAAGCCTAGATGTTTCTAGAAAACCCCATACATTATGCATTATCTGGCCGAGCAGAGGTGTTGTGGTTTAGAAAACTAGCACCGCGTTTGCCCGTAGTTTATTGTCCTGGGTCATTTTTCGTGTGTATTCCGAATACTTGTCCTCTGGTAGCATTGTTAATTTATTTTGATCACTTAACGTTGTGGCATTATGTATTAGAATATAGACTTTAGGCTCCCATTCCCCCATCAATTAGTAATGTCGAAGTGTCGAAGTATGGTGTCTTATTCCGTATCCGTTATTCCGTTTTGTATCCGTTGCATGATGTTCCTTCCTTGCTGCTAATTATGAATTGTAGTTATTTTCGCGCAGTTTATGATCATCTCCCCTTCCTCGTTATCGGTATATTCAGTATTTACGCTCCCTAATTTTTATACTTACAGTTTATTTAGTTGTGACTTTACATATTGCTCTTATTATCTTAGAATATAATTGATTTGAGCGTTGCATTTACGTAGTTTAGTAGTTGAGCCAACCCCTATCCTGCGACGTATACGTGGTATAGGTGTATTCTCTCTCTTTAAAGTTTGCCGATATCCGTATCTTTGTTTTGTCTCAAGTCTCGCTTACCCTTCTCCGTTATATTTCATTAATATTAGGTTAGAAATTTTCCTGTGAGTGGTCCCACGTCCATCTAAATCACTGACACTAAGTCACTATAACATAACTCTCTTATAACTGGGCTCTTTAGTTATTTCAGTTGATGCGTTAATAGTTAAATGAATTTGTTCCTTATTTATTTTATATATAAGTTGAAAATTGTGTGAATATCCGTAATAAATGATTTGTTTCATTCCTACTTTTATTGTGGTGGTTCAGAAATCGAATCGTGTGTGTGCTACCGTATAACCGTAGTTAAAGTGCACAGTTTAAGCACAATGCCGGCAAAGTGCATGCGAAAGCCGCGGCAGCTCCGCCTTTCTGAAAAAGGCGGCTCCGCTTCCATGGAGCTTGCTGGCCGCTTTTTGACCGCCGCGGGTCCGCCTTCAGACCCGCCCGCAATCCCGCCTTAGCTGACCTGAGCCAGTATAGCAGCAGAGAACGGAAATCCGCGAGTGGGCGTGCAGAAATGTGCGTTCGAATAAACGTAATTAACGCACACCTTTCCATAAGAAGTACGGAATACTCCTCATGACAAAAAATTACATGATAAAGGTCGAATGAGAATATAGAACACACAGGTCTGTATTACAGATGTGAGTAGTAGTGAGTACTACGAAGCGCCTATTTGTAACGCTTTACTCTTTGAGTAAACAACTACTTAAATGGATCGGTTCACCTTAAATAGTGTCAGTTTTTATGTTTCTTTATTTTCTATAGGGGATAATAAAAAGTTGGAATCCAAAGGTAGTGTTCTATTTCAATACTCACGAAAATATTGGGTGTTAAGGTGGCGGATTGATCGGTTCGGAGTGCAAAAAGGGTAATTGTCATAGGACAATTACCTTTTTGGCATTCCTCACCGATCAATCCACCACTTTATCACCCAAAACCGATCCTTTTGTTTCGCAGAAATTGCAGGTTATGTAGTGCATCGTTATGAATCCATTATATACGGATAAAAAACATTGAACAGTTTGTAACAATTCCAAAGAAGGTTCTTCGAGCGTTTACATTGCATTTCTAACTGCTATGCTTTTTTTTGGAGCCTCCTGTTAATTTCTTTCTTTTTTTGTCTGGAGCGCTTCTAATTACAGAATAAATATCACTGTGTGTGATTTGAAATTAGGTCCTCCAGAAAGTAAAAGATGAGTTCGAAAAACGAGCATTTGTCTAAGTTGCAAATGCTTGAAAAGTTGAAAGAGACGTACATAGATAAGATTTTTTGTATGAATATCCTACAAATAGGAGGGTGTAGGTAAGATTAGTGGAGAGAATATTCATGTTTTGATTGTTTTTTCATTGTGTCATTCATTCATTCATGTTGTCAAATACTGTGCGGTCCTCAAACGGTCATACGCATCACGGATTTCTATATGTCTTCGATGCCTGCTCTAGTCCACTACAGAGTTCCCTTGTTTTGTGTTTGAATTCTGAATACTTCCCTGAAAGGGCCTAAGTCCCTAAGTGCCCTTTCATGTCAGCAATTGTCTACATGTGTCATTGTTCTTCATAAAGTCTTTAGCACACAAATATTTACTCCTGGTCAGTAGCTTTTTCTATAGAACTGGGTAAGATTTAATCGGGAATTTATTATTACATAATCAACTCAGTACATTAGGTTATGAGACTGTGTACACCGTACACTATATCATCATAGCATGCTTCATATGGTTTATTTTTAAAGCGAAACACCGGCCGGTTTTTGAAATGCATCGCGGACAACTGAATTCTTACGTATTTATGCTAATTTGCTCGAAGTTAGCTCGATTTTTAATTCTAATTTATATTCTCCTGCATAAGCTGCACAAGAATGATGGTGTATTCGATGGGTTTCAAAAACCGGCCGGTATTTCGCTTCAAATTTTTCCACGGTAGTACGAATTGACTTTGAAAAAATAAAAATGATAGCTCATTGGGATAATATAAATAAATAATAAGTAATAAGGACCGGCGATGAAGTACGCGCGGAACTCGGTTTGAGAATTAGCGAATAAATTCAGGTAGGTTCTACAAAAGCACACATTTTATGGCTTTTACACTTTAGGTCTGTAAAACAAAATAACGATTATTTTTGTAGGTTTGTGTTCTTAGACAACGGGGTCTTGTTCCTTGTTGTCGCTGTAGATGTTGCTGACGGAGCCTTTTTCGAAGTTATTGCACTCGTCGGGGTTGAGCCAACCTTTTTTGTAGTGGCTGTGGCCACCTAAATAAAGGACGTTCTAAATGATATGGAGACAAGGAACAAGCACTGCTGAAACTTAAAGGGAATGTCAAGGCGGTTTTTCATGTTGAGCTAAAAAAAAGGTCTCACACAACGGCGCGTCGCACCTATTGGTCCCGTGGTGCGCGAAAAGCCCTAGACCCTAGAATGCATGAGAGATATTGTACCTGCAGCTCACATTCTATAGCAGCCGCTGTAGCTGAGTCACGACGCGCCAAATATCTACCACAGCTACGCCACCTAGCATGGTAAAAATATTGCGCGCGCAGCTCACCCATCGCGCAGTAAGAGTGTGCTGCCTCGTTATGGTTGTTTACTTAGTTTTATTTTGCTCGATCGACAAGGATTTTAGTATAATATTCACCGAAGATATAAAATAAAAATTTCTACCTTTTTTGCATTTACAGGTGAACGGGAAGGTGTCCCGACGGTTGTCCGCTTTGCTTGAAGCGTTTTTCCTGTTCCAATTGTAGTCGACTTGCCCGCTTTCACCAATTCAGCGTCCTAAGTGTGCATATTTGTATATTAAGAGAGTAAAATATAGTATTAATGTATACAAAATTTGAGCCGACGTGAACCAAAAAACTATTGTTAGTGTGTAGTTAGTCAATTACTTATTCTATGAAAAAAAAAATAAGCGGCGGCAAAAAGAGACCAATTCAATTCTAAGCTGCATCTACAAAAAGTTAAAAATTCTACTGTATTTTCGGCAAAAATAATCGGAAACTTGGTCCAGCTATACAGAAAATAGGATATGTGAATTAATTGCCAATACTACTCACATATTCTAGGTTTTTTCTCGATCGAATCAACCGAAGAAGGGATAAGACTGATACAAACACCGTAATTTTGACTACTATAATTCTTGTTAAGTAAAACGGTTCTTACTTTATTGGTTTCATTCGTTTTCGTATTAGGTGTGATCTTGGAAACTGGGTGTGAAGAAGCTAAAAAAAATCACCTTTTACTGATTAGAATATGTACAATTAATTAATTTGTTCCCAAAATGCCAAAACCTAGCTTTTCTTGATGGAATTATTTTGAAAATGAATCAGTTTTAGAACTCTGGCTGGTTTTTGAAACGCATCGTGGACAACTGAATTCGAATTTCTACGTAGTTATGCTAATTTGCTCGAATTTAGCTCGATTTTTTATTCTAATTTATGTTCATTTGCATAAGCAGCATAAGAATCCCGGTGTACGTGATGTGTTTCAAAAGCCGGCCGGTATTTCGCTTTAATATCACCTTTGGTGGCTCCTGTTGTTTTGGTGACATTTGGTGTGATCTTCTTCTGGTGTATTTGCACGTCAGACGAACTGGATCTGATATACATAAAGTGGTATACAGTTCAGTCTCGATGTTTAAAGCGAAACTCGGGCCGGTTTTTGAAACACATCGAATACACCATCATTCTTATGCAACTTATGCAAATGAGGATATAGTGGATAAAAAATCGAGCTAAATTCGAGCAAATTTGCATAATTACGTAAGAATACAGCTTTCCACGATGCGTTTCAAAAACCGGCCGGTATTTCGCTTTAACAACGCCAACGCAAGAAAAGAGGATCCACCGTAACCGGGTGCCGCACGGGCGCGCCCTCCCCTACAGGGTACATGGTGGGCCGTGGGGTGCCCACGCAACGTACATATTTGCAGTTCATATGTTGGCACAGGCCCAGGGGCTCACCAACTGTCATTTTCTATTTGCTACCTAGGCTATATGTAGACGAGATGGTGAATGACAAAATGTTTAATATAAAAATATCAAACTTATCCATACAATTCAGCTGGCGTGTCAACAATTACTGCGTCTTTGAATACTCGGCTCAGGATTTCCTCCAATTTTATTTCCGAGTTTCTCTTGCACCTGAAGTATACATTTATTACCGTTAGCTATGAAATTGTAATTTGTTAGTGAGAGAGAGAGAGAGAGAGAGATAATACAATCCAGCAATAAGATCCTCCTACGAGAGAGTACATTATTGCTTATTTGTTATATGTCCAATACGGTGCACAGAAGGACACATAAATTTGGTTCATGAACCAGCACCATATCACTTTAAATAAAAAAGAAACAAAACTCACAACTCTTTAATCATCCTCTCGTGATAAGCACTGTTCTGCCCCGTAGTGGACATTGAAGCACTGCGCGGACGCTGCAAAATAACATTATTATTTATTGAGATATTAAATTTCTCATCTTTGGTCAGCGCTGGGGAACACTGGACGGTGAAGGCTTCAGGTTTCATTTAATGTGATTATAAAGGTAGTGGAGAGTGTGTCACACTTTCAGAGAACAACTCGACAAATGTCTTTTCGATATCTAACTTGATACCTTGGTCTCTTCGAAAGACCCATTATGTTTTATGCACGAGAATTTCATTTCAAATATATGCACGAACACCTAGTCAATATTGTTTTGATGAATTTTCGCTGCAGAACAATAAAAAAAGCATAGTATAAACCACTATTCGTAAAATAAAATAAAGGATATTAGCTATAAAATAAAGAATAAAGGGTATCGTATCAGCGTATCAGCTAAATAAGGGATATCAGCTACCCGTAAAATAAAGGGTTTGAAGGATCGCAGTCACTACAAATTCGTATTTTTTATTCGCTTTTCATTAATTGAAAAAAACGACGATTCCAGCGCCAAAGTACGGCAAAACGAACTCAGGGAGAGAAATCCCTGTTTATGACTTTTACTTATATACCGTAGTTTATAATTGCCCGTATAGAGTTTCATAATAAATACCCTGCAGTGATAAACCACGCGCCAGGTGTAACACTGCAGGCTGTTCACTCTCCAAGTACCCCTGGCAATTGCATATATGCACCGGCGTCGGTCATTTATCAAAACTCATTCTCATTGATTTCTCTCCCTGAGTTCCATTTTATGTGGATTTTTATGGGTTGCATATTGTTTTATAAATCTGCTTGCATCTAATGAAAATCGAATAAAAAAGTTGATTTTGAAGTGACTGCCTTCCTTTGAGCTACATCAAAATGACACGTTCTAGGAAAACATCACATCATAAATTGCAACATAAGGTTAAGGCACATACAAAAAGAACGCGGAAAAATTTCTCTCAATTAATTGGATATAAAACGTGAAGGAGGGCCGCCGGAACCAAATTGTTCTACTTTTTTGGAAAAGGACATGAAACAAAGGGATAGAAATTGTTTGCAATTGAACAGTGGATATGGGATCACGGAACATAAGTACCGGAAGATGGAAGGTGCAAAAAGGGTAAATCTTTTAGCTGCTAGGGCTCACTCATCTGCACATACATGCATATGTTACCCCAAGTGAAACTGAACTACACATAATTGTGCGCAACTGTGCGTGTTCCTTTTTGTGTGCGTAATAAATATTATATTATATATTATATTATCATAATTCCATCATTCAGAGATAGTGATGGAAAGTAAAAGGACTCAAGCATGATTACTTGATTACCTAAGGGCTCAGGCGCAAGAAAAAATATTCACTTCTAAAATTTTGTTGCCTTGCGAATACTATAAATTACTGGTTAGAAGCTAAGTTAGATATGTATAATTACAATATTACAAGCTTAAACATTTATGTATTGCCACATCATATGTGAAGCTAGGCCCAGGGCCCATGGTCTTATTCGTTTGTCATTTGTTTGTAAAGTAGAGGAAAGGGCCAAACTGCAAGAATACAGGAAGAGAGAAATGCATCACTAGATAAGTGCCGGAGATTATGTACGACGTGTACGGAACCTCCGACTAGAGATTGAGAGACTATAGTTCTCATCAACATATAGACAACTTCAAGATGCGGTGTAAAAAACGCGCTTTATTTAAACGCCAAACACATCTGTTGCATAGGAAATGGGCCGTTAGTGTTTGCGTGTGCGTGTTTGTGTGTGTGTATGTGTGTGTGCGTGTGTTTGTGTGTGAGTGTATGTGTGTGTATGTATGTGCGTGTGTCTATTTTTGTGTGTGTGTGAGTGTGTGTGTTTCCGAATTGTACGCTGAAATGAAAGATGATAGTGCGGATTGCTCTATCCGGGACCAAACCTAAATGGTGAAACAAATGGGGCCATTTTCCATAATTTACAGCCCCCCCCCCTCGTCCTGCAATAGTATACTGCAGCAGTATATAATAGTCAGAAAAATAACCTAACCTTATCATCCAAACTTCTCACTCTCCGCAGGTTCTTCTTTGATAATCTCTCGATTAGTTCCCGCACAGCCTTTGACACTTCTTTTTCGACTGTCTTTTCTATGTGAGCGTTCTAAAGAAAT
Organism: Pelodera strongyloides; assembly: GCA_036852015.1. Taxonomy (NCBI): domain Eukaryota; kingdom Metazoa; phylum Nematoda; class Chromadorea; order Rhabditida; family Rhabditidae; genus Pelodera; species Pelodera strongyloides. Next base: position 47,151 of record JAANDG010000266.1, read on the forward strand.
GGAAATAAATAAATTGCTACCGGTTTGCTTGCACAAGTCTAGTGATAAGACGTGTGATAATAATCGTGTGTTTGGATCCAGTTAATTATGTACTTCGTGGCCATTTGATGACCATCTGATGACGGTTTTCGATGAAACTTTGGTCACGAATTGGTCATGAGTTGGGCACCAAATGGGCATGCCCACGAAAAAACCAAGGAACCGTCGCCAAATAGGCTCACCCATTTCCTATGTTATCGCGTGCCTTCTAGAATATATATAAAGAACCAATGAATACCATAGATGGGGCCTGTGGCGATTTGAGCTCTTGAGCAATTGGTACTTTCGTTTCATCAATTGGTGACTTCTGTTCGTTCTGTATTATATCCACTGTCTTATGTTGAGTGGTGTCATCTTTGATACTGCCTCCTCCGCGTATCTAATACTTATCAAACTAATTGTGAGTTATCCACCTACAATTTATTTCACTTGTAAAAACAATTGCAATGATCTATTTTTTTGCTAAAAAAAGAGACTCTGGATCTAATTACCTGCGCCGCAATTTCGCGCCCTGCCACTATCTAACTGGCACACAAACGGCGCACCTATGGCGCACCTCCCCAGCGCCCTTTTTGGACATTCTAATCGGGAAGCGCGCCATTGTAACGCCGCGGTTTGGTGCCATAGTTTCCAGTGCAGTGGCAAGCTCAAGGTAAAAATAGTTGCGAAGACTATTTAAAAGCTCAGGGTTTCATAACATCACTATGGATACCGTTTTCGTAGCAGAGGATGATGTACGCTCCTTTGGTTTTCCTTTAGTAGTAGGTGTTTTTCCAGCAGGCGGCGCGCTTCTGGCTTTCATAGGAACTTTGTGACCAGTTTCATTTTGCCGTTGCATTCTAGTATAGCAATTTATTATACTAATTTATTATACATATCACGAAGATGCGCCCAAAAACTGACGAAATCTGCAGTTGTAAAATGCAAGGAAGGAAAGGAAGGAAGGGATGCAAATATAAATGATTGTTTTGATAAAGAGCTCAAATAATGAGTTGAACGTTAAACTTCCTTGCCCTATATATACCTATCGTTATTCTTGTTGCTCGAACTAACAAGTTGAAAACTTTTTGAAGACAACGATATGAAAAACGCGTTATCTTGAAAAAACAAAAAAAAGTTGCACGTTCGCAACATTCAATAAAGTATGGGTATGGCACATGGCAATAACAAGAAAGCTCCACGAAACCAAATTAAATACCAAACAAAATAGTGAATGTGCTACCAAAATACCGCATTGAATGTGGTTGTTTACAGTCAGCATACTATTTTCGCGGATGTGGAAGTTGCAACAAAAAAAAAGAGTCTTATTCATGTATACAACAATAAATTCACAAACTTAATCTCTTATTTTCAAACAGCATCCTGCCGTAAAACAAAACCGTGAACCGTAAAAAACACTACAAGGTAAAACTACCGTAAGATACTTATTTCATTTTTGTACAATTATGTGAGGAAATTTTGCTGTATTACTAATAAAATACACGAATATACGTCAAAATAGAAGTTTCCAAAGCTGTCTTTCATAATCAAGCCGTTGTAAGTGTGAGCTTCTTTCGACAAGAAGCAACTTCCGTATGGGAGAATGCTCTATGCATTTATTAGAAGCCTTCAACAAAACGGGCGAGCATCCTCATAAGTCAGTGGATTTGAAACAGACTAACCAGACTGTAACCCTTTTTCTCTTAGGCCTTTATATGAAAACAGTAACTTTTGGAGGTTTGGATATCGGCAAGAAAAGAAGGTAATTGATTGTGCGGTGTGTGTGTCTGTGTGTCTGTGTGTCTGTGTTTGCGTCTGTGTGTCTTGTTATTCTTTATTGCGAAGTAAGAAATACACAGTGTGTTTATGTGCTCCTGTGCGACAAAAACTTTTCAACAGCAAGAAAACATCAAAATGTTCAGAAATCTTTATTAATATCCGTAATTTCTTCACTTGCAAGAAACATATACTTATTAATAGTTAATTACAGGAGAAGGATGGACCTTCTGCGTCTATTGTAGCGTGGAGGAAAGCCGCTTGGATTCTGTGGATTAGGATAAGGCATTGGGGCAGGCGATGGACTGGGGTATGGCATTGGTGCAGGAACAGGACGCGAACCTGGATATGGAATTGGTGCAGGAGTAGCGTATGGAATTGGTACTGGAGCAGGGTACGGAATTGGTGAAGGGCCAGGGTACGGGACTGGAACTGGAGCTGGGTATGGAATGGGAGTAGGCAATGGACTAGGGCTAGGGTATGGCATAGGAGCTGGTACAGGTCGTGGTCCTGGGTACGGAATTGGTGCAGGAGCTGGATATGGAACGGGAGAAGGTGATGGACTTGGATATGGCCTGGGAGCTGGTTCAGGTCGTGGTCCTGGGTACGGAATTGGTGCAGGAGTAGGGTTCGGAATTGGTACTGGAGCTGGGTACGGAATGGGAGTAGGCGATGGAAAAGGGCTAGGGTATGGCATAGGAACTGGTACAGGTCGTGGTCCTGGGTACGGAATTGGTGCAGGAGTAGGGTTCGGAATTGGTACTGGAGCGGGGTACGGAACGGGAGCAGGCGATGGACTAGGGCTAGGGTATGGCAGAGGAGCTGGCACAGGTCGTGGTCCTGGGTACGGAATTGGTGCAGGAGTAGGGTTCCGAACTGGTACAGGGGCTGGGTACGGAATTGGTGTAGGCGATGGACTAGGGTATGGCATAGGAGCTGGCTCTGGACGTGGTCCTGGGTATGGAATTGGTGCAGGAGTAGGGTACGGAATTGGTACTGGAGCTGGGTAAGGAATGGGAGCAGGATATGGACTAGGGCTAGGGTATGGCATAGGAGCTGGCACAGGGCGTGGTCCTGGGTACGGAATTGGTGCAGGGGTAGGTCTGAAGTAAGGAGCAATTGTAGTCAGGGGTACTGGCTCGGGCTCAGGTGCAGGTTCAGGGCACGGGGTGGTAGTTTCTGGTATTGGTTCTGGAGTCGGAATAGGTGGTGCTGCTATCGTTGGACATTGAATTGGTGCAGGAATGGGAGGGCACACAGGTGCCGCCGGACAGGAACACAAGGGACATTGGCTTATATCACATGCTGGTAGACCGCCTCCACCCTTACCGTTCTTCTTGTCGTTACCATTGCCGTTACCATTGCCGTTACCATTGCCGTTACCATTGCCGTTTCCTTTGCCATTTCCATTACCTCTACCTCTAGAGTTTCCTGGGAACTCATCACCAAGGGATGTTGCTATGAGTAAAAGGAAAAGAATCGATTTACCGTAGGAAGAAGTGTGCATTGGGTTGGGAATGAATTTCAGGTATGATAATTTCAATAGTTAGGTAGACCCGCTCAATATGGATGCCTTACACCGCCTGATGTGAACTTAGATATTATTCTCCCTTTATATATACTTTGGTAGACTATATATTGTCAAATGTTAAGCCCTGAATGTTATTGTTAAATGCAGGAAGTGGAATAAAAAATAACTAAAAAAATACAAAACAATGGTCTATACAAAACAATATTTCAGCTTTGTTTTTGCATAAGCTGATTTGTTGGAATTTGGCCCACTTAATATTTGAAGTGACGGGGGTAAAAGTCAAAGTAAAAAACAACAATACAATGTATCATACAATTTAATAAGGAAATGTTTAGTAGTCGTGCAGACCTATTTGAGGCTACTTGCTAGTTTTGTTCATATTGTATTCCAACTTTGGTTTAACTTTCTGTGGGTGTAGGGCTGCTTTGATTCAGCAGTGATAAAAACTCTGTTATGGTCCCAGGAAATAAATAAACAATAAGTCTTTCTTTAATCGATTCTTTGCACAAGGCACACAAACAAACAAGCAATTACAACGAATGGGTTAAATATGCTTGTGGAAGATAGCTTAGGCGTTGTCATGAAATAAGTTTCAGTGGTAGCAGTGGTAGCACTTACAGGCGAAGATCCTGCCACGGGTGCTGTTGGCTTGACCGTATCCGTTGGGTTTACTGTAGTTGGGCTAGGACTAGGTTTCGGAGTATAAGTACAAAGCGGAGTTTCTGCCTTTGCAATCGACGTCCTAAAAATTGTTAAAGAAGTGAATAAAAAAGATACCTGTTCTAGCAAAATCCTACCAAGATTCATGACTGATTTTCTACTTTTGCGACGCGGTTACGGCTAAAACTTGAAAAGTTCGACGTTACATTCTCAGCGGTTACCACCGAGCATGATGTTTCTAACCGCGCGGTGCGGTGATTCTTAAACTGTACTGTTAATATACCATATACCAGGAATATTTCCCATGCGAATAAAGCTAAATAAGGACCAACGAATGATTTTAAAGTTAACTCAAAACTTTAAAAACGAATCTAAATTTATGAATACTAGTGCGTTACCTCGCATAAAGCCCGTTGCCTCCATCACTAACATACTTAATAATAAAAGATCCATCGAAGGCGCACGTCGTATTCGTAGGTCGGGCCACGTGTAGCTAAAACCGAAATAGCATTAGTAACTACTTAGAAGTTAGGCAACATTGTTTGCATATACATATATTGATTTTTTACGTCAGAAAATAGCGTCAACATATTCTTTACCAACCCGCTTCTTTACAATATTAAATCTTATATTAAATTATATGGCTGAATAATGCATGCCATACCTTCCATTCTCATTGACTACAACAACAATGCCAATATCTTCTATCAAAGGTTGCAATAGCTCCAAGGTAACATGCGAGTCCTGCAAGATGATAAAAATAAAAATCCTAAAGAATACAATGAAACATAATAGTGGGAGTGATTGGAATTTTATGGGGTTTGCAAGTATGCCCGATTTTCCTTGCAAGTATCGAAAAATTTACCGTATCTTGGCACTACACGATAATAGCTACAGGCAGTTTTTGCGACCGATCGCCACGGGACCATTTGTCCGACAAATGATTTGCTTTGTTGGCGGATTTTCTATAGTGTGGATGAGTCAAAGTTACGGTAAATTGGTGTAAAAAGCACACGATTTTGCGAATTGATACTTGCAAGGAAAACTCGCGGTTTTTGGCATACTTGCAAACCCCATTAGCTTTCATGATAATACCGCGCCCCCGTTACATGTCGACGGAGTTCTTAGATGAAGAGTCTAATGTTGCGGGGCAAAATAGCTGCAGCGCTCAGTGAGGTAACTTCTAATTGACCTTCATTTTATGTTTCAAAATTCCCGCGCGACACGAGATGATCTGGGGTCGGTCTGTGCGTGTTCAGAAAAACTTTGCACCCGTGGGCACCTACTCGACACCCGTGGACACCTGTGGACACCTACTCGACATCCACGGACACGCGTGGACTCCCTTGGAAACCGGAGATGTCGCATGCCTGAGCCTGACGACCCCCCAACCCCGAACACGCACGCGCGCAGGCGCAGAGGGCTTGACGTAAGAAAACGTTGTTACGCTTAGGGTTAAACGTACACTAATAACTGGAATTTTGACCACAGAGATTACTCCTGGAAATGGTGCAACGTAGAGTGGTTGCACGGGAGTTCCTTGATTCACGTTTATTTGTTGGCAAGCTTCTAAAATGATTATTACAATAATTACTCTGACTGTCTGGAAACTTTTTGACATATTGATTATTGGAACTGGGAAAAAACGATAATAATTTAATATGAATAATACAAGATGTGCAATGAGCAGAAAATAAAAATTACATACTTGTATAGCAGTAGCTAGCGGTCTGCGGTTCATTACCGTAGCTCGCGTCAACATAGAGAGTTACCGCCGTATTCGGTCTCAGATACGCGGTGAAGATATTGCTGGTTGTGGTTATAGGCTGGCTAAAGGTAGAATGTTTACGCTTCCGTTTTATGTTAATTCCCTTATCTGCCAGGTTAATTATTGTATCAAAATTGAGGCAATGGCCAGTCTTTTCCCTAAGTTTTAGCACCAAGAAATTCCAATTTTACGCTGATCTAGTGAAAAAACCCAGTTAAAAAAAAACTAATAAATGAAAATAAAACCTTTGAAGGACCGAGGCGTTATAGAGTAGATTGTATCCTTGGTAAAGTGAAACATTGGGAGACATCTAAAGAATATAAACAGGAATTAATTTAAAGCGATATAACAGCCGGTTTTGAAAAGTGTGTTGAACCACTGGGTGAACATGTTGTATGCAAATTTATATAATAGTCAGTTGTAGCTTACTTTCAATTGTACCGATTCCCCTGCAAATACATAAGCGCATCCGGGAGCGATAAACATTGCTACACCAATTGTATCGTCCGGAGTGTTCATAATTACCTCACCGCAGTCGATTCCAGCTGAAATTGAGATCTGTCAATATGTACATATGATGATATGACTAGAACCTGGTGAAGTAATTGTTTGATAAGGTTACGAAACAGAAAAACGAAATAATTGCGAAACCGCAGAAAAACCGTCGTTGGCCTGTCACCAAATGTTTTTTTAACGAAAAAAACATCTGGTGACTGGTTCATGACCATTTGGTGACCAGCTGATTTCCCATGAAGAAACGCACATTTCGTGAATCTGTCGCCAACTACCACTTGGTCGGTAGTGCCGAAATGCCCTCGGATTGAAATCATTGAGCCGGTTGCCCGGATTGATTTTCTGTACAAAATAACCTTGATATACACCAGTATTACTTCAGTTCAATTATATTTCTAGATCTTTTATTGAATTGCTTATTTACAGTGATCTCTTTCATATATATATATTTTATATTTCTTATAACTTACTAGCCGCCAAATACAGTTGATTTATCCTATTTACAGGAGATAAAGCGAGCAGTCCTTATCAAATTACTTATTTCGTCTGGGATATTTATTGTGACTTACGTGCATCAATGATATGCTTGTCCGTCATGATTCGTCTTATTGTACAAAAAATGATAAAAGTAAAGATTTATGCGAAAACTTACAGTACTCTTATCGGCAACTTCGCTCCATTTTCAAATGTGCCGTCAAAAACCTCCACAGTGGAATTTTCGAACAATACGAATGCCACAATAGGTCTTCTGAAGGATTTTTTACTTTTACTTCTATACTTACTTTGATTACTAACGTACTGTATCGATTTTCTTATATGCAATCAAAAGTGATCTTTTGGCACATAAATTATTTGTTTCATTGTTACTTGCATGTATATTTACTTATTCATGTAGCATATTGATTTACTCACAAACAAAACAATGGTTATGTGGTAATTTTGACCAAGTGTTTCCACAAAAACTAGTACATTTTCATAAAAATATTAAACTTACGTTCCGCAACCGTGAAAGATAATTTCCCTGTACTGTGCGTAAGTTTGTCGGTATGTGGAAAAGAGGGGAGTTTTACACAGATCTATCTTTTCTTGCGCTGGAATGATGTTGGTGAAAACCTTATAGGGACAAAGAGGTGTGTCAGTTGCCATTCTCTACTACCGTAGTTCGGGCAAGACATTGTGCTACAGTAAGAGTTAAACTAGAATAACGTCATTTGATTTGATACATTACTTACTTGTAGGGCCCTCGGGCGATATGAAAGCTCCAGTTGAATCACAAACACTTGTCTAAAATAGACGATATGAGTTCCTAGGGCTACAGGAGAAAGAGTTCGAAAATTAAGTGGCTGGACACAGACAGCGGTCATGGACACCCAAAAATTCCTTTTAACTAAAATAATTTCGAAAAGTACAGTTTCTTCGCAAATTGGTATGTCGTTCATCAACCAAATTCATCGAATATATTTTTTTGGCAAAAATTAACTACCGTAGCATGGTCATGAATGAACTTATACAGCGTCGTGCTCTGCGTTTCTTTTGTTTGCGCTGTAGCGCTAACATAGTTTGGGTTATGCTTATCGCATTGACAATGAGAAGCAAGATAAGCAGTAAAACTCTACTCACCTTCACTACGAAAACAGCGAATATGATGAATACTTTATTAATAGTTGATTGCATATTTATTAAAAGGAGGAGAGGAATATAGTGGACCCTCTGGTTATAATGACACCAACACGAACTCGAAATATGGGAAGTTCAAAAACCATCTAAGCGTAATCATTTTGTTATCACGAAAAAGATACGTGACGTTTTGGCTTTTTGATTGGTTTGAATCATCTTTTGCATTGACTTCTAGAGCAAAGCACTTACATATTGATAGAGAAAGTAGAGAGAGAGGTAGAGAGAAAGTATATAGAGATAGATAAAAACTACCACAATCATGAAAATGCCATTTTGTTTATAGTCACTGTATAGTTTCATGGACCTATGTTGGCTCACTTTTCATCATAATTGACTCATTCATTATATTGTTTCACATAAACGTCATTATGGATAAGTATGGGTTTCCAAGTATGATGAAAATTTACAGTATTTTGGAACTACGCGAGAATATTTTTTTAATTTTTCATACTATATATGCAGGATAGAAATACGGTAGTATTGACAGAATCACACCGAATTTTTGGGATGCTTGGAAACCCCAGTATGTGTGCAACAAAACATGCGCCTCGTTTAGTCGTGCTCTGCGCCGGACATTTACTTTGTACGTTTCACCCTCATCCATACTAATACGCCCAAGCGCAACCACCGATGCAGTTGTACTGTCTATTCCGAGCTGCCTACCAGTTAAGCTAACTAGGTATCACTTTCTGTAGGCCTTATAATATGGCTTTATCACAAAATAAACGCACTCTTTTACAAACCACTTTTATTTGACCATATTCTCACTGTGTGCAAGACAAAGAAACAAACAGGCGATCAAAATTAAAGGGTTAAATAGGTTTGTTGATGACAGTTTAGGTGTTGTCATGGCCATTGTGTCCGTGGTAGCTGTAGACGGTGTTCCCGCCATGGGTGGCGACGGTTGATTAGTCGTTGATGGGTTTACTATAGTTGGGCTCGGACTTGGACCCTGGATAAAATTGCAACTTGGCGTTCCTGGCTTCGCAATTGACGTTCTGGAAATAGCATTTCTCATTCTCTAATAACATCAAGTCTTTCCACAATTTCAGGCAATATATGTAGCGGGACAAGCGCACGAAAAATGAAACATGTGTACTGTACTTAAAGGGTCAGGCCCATTTCAGGTAACCACTATTTTTGATCACTTCATCTGATTCTCCGTCTGAAATATACAGTAGGATTTTTTTTCTAATTTTTATGCGCAACATTCACGCCGTAACCAGCAATTTACCATAGCCAGTCATAGCCAACAATCTATCGCAGCCCATTCACGCTAATTTGCCAATATGTTATATTGGGCGTGGGAACTGATGAACAAACTAAGCAAGGCTGAGAGTTGACAATTTACATACTCTGGTCCTCAGGCGAGCGCGGACACGCGAACCCGCGTCCGCGGGAAAATACTGCAAATTTGCATTGAAAGACACGAGGCAGAGGGAAACACCGCCCTCTTTTCTGTCCTTTCCAATGTCAATAAAGCGATCTATTTCCCGCGGACGCGGATTCGCATGTGCGTGCTGCGCGCCCGAGAACGTAGTAGGCATAAAAATTATTACCTTGCATACATTCCACCACCTCCGTAACCAATATACTCAATAGTAAATGATCCATAAAATGAGCATGTCTTGTTGTTTGGATCAGGCCACGTGTAGCTTGAAACAAAAATGTTTTTAGGAGAACAGTACAGTACCAGCTCATTGAAATGCCATATATGAAAGTTCCTTAGAATTGGTCCTTAATGTCGGACCCACACAATACGTGATCCGTTTTTTTAAGAGACCTTGACGAATAAAAGTTGTAGAAGACTAAGGAAAAAAGTAAAATATATAAACAAAAACAAATAGTTACTAACTTTCCAAAATTGTTGTAGACACCGACTTCGAATGTATATCCCAACCCTATCGGCTGTAGTAGCTCAAGGGAAACAGGCGAGTCCTGCAAATTAATCAAAATCATACTTTGTTATATATGAATGGGTCTGACTATGATGGTCACGGCCTTGGGGTTTCAATGTATAGCAAAACCCGTGCGTTTTGATTCCAAGTATAAATTGCAAAATAGTGTGCCAGTCTACTGTAATTTTATACACCGTAAAACAATTATCCCCATTATAGAAAATGTGCCGTGCTACAAACCAAAACGAGGCGAAAATGCACAGTAAATGCACTCTTGAAAAAATGGTCCCGTGGCTACAGCGCGCGGCGGGCAGTGCGGTTACGGCTAAACCCCTAAAAAAATGGAGATGCGGTTACGCATTATTTGCTACCGGCGCGATGCGTTTTCACCAAAGTATAAGCGCGCTCGTGGAACTGTTTGTGAGTAGTTGGTTCGGTAACTGGCTAAATTTAGTTGTTAATTTAGCCCTACACTTTTCACTTGGACATCGACTAAGTAGATGACTCCCGGGAATGGTGCGATATAGAAAGGCTGCACAGGAGTTCCTTGATTCACATTTAGTTGTTGGCAAACTTCTAAAAATTATAAGAAAAATAAGATAATGTTAGGTATATTAAGTTGGAGCTGACACGTCATTTCTTATAACCCAATGAATAAGCCGTATATGGTGCAAATAAACTAAATACAAACTTGTATAACAATAGACAACTGTCTGCGGTGCATCGCCAAAGCTATCGTCAACATAGGTTGTTACCGCTGTGTTTGGTACAAGATACGCAGTGAATATATTACTTCTGTCAGTTATCGGCTGGCTGTAAGGTAAAAGTGAATGCTTCATGCATGTGACTAATTATAAGTACGAAATACTTCTGAATTCTGAAGTGTGATGTATGAATCTATGAATGCTCAAAAGCTAAGCTACCTCGGTTTTATAAAACAACTGGCGTGCCGCAGCGCTTGGTGTACCGTTTAACTACGGCTGTGGTACGTCAGGTATTCTATAAATTCGAGATAGCTTAGCTTTTGAGCATGCTCCTGTCTCGAGGAGCAAAGACAATTTACTGACCAGCATAGGCTATACCCTATACTATCAATATAAAATATTCAAAAAGGTGCAATTTCTAGTGACCCTATGTTAGTTTATCGTTTCCACCAACATACAAATACCATAGCGTCGTTAAAATGTAAAGTTACGAAAGGTCCCTAAATATATACAATGATCATCTTCAATGATTACTTATAATAAAATGCGCAAAACAGGCAAAATATGATTACTAATTGAAAAAGAAACCTTTGAAGTAACGAGTTCGAATCCAAAAGATTGTATCCTTCATACAGGGAAACATTTGGTGAAATCTAAAGAATATCAGAAACAAATTACTTACAATGAGAGGTCATATGATAAACAAAAACCATAGCTAGATGTTACATTGCGGATCTATGGCTATGGCGTTGATTAATGCTTGCAAGTGCTGACACCACTGTTATCACATAACTATTAGCACAAACAAATTTAATTTATCCCAAATACAACGACGAGCTAATAAAATAAAGCAAATTCAGGGTGGAAACTGGAAAAAAGGGCTCTCTGATGTAACCCAAACTCCAAACTATGTTAGCGCTATCGCGCTAACAAAGGATAAACGCTACAGTTATTATTAAATTCTTAATGCCACTTATTGATTTCTTTCCTTGAATCCGAAGTTCTCATTCAATACTGTGTAAACTAATCAATATTTGCGTAACCTTGGCTAACCTTCAGTTGCACCGACTGACCGGCGAATACATAAGCACATCCAGGAGCCATCCACATTGCTACGCCAATTGTATCATCTGGCGTATTCATTATTACCTCGCCGCAATCGAGTCCAGCTGCAATTGCTACAGTACTAGTTACGTGGTTTACAAAAGTAGTGCAATCTTCGTTCAGGAACGCTCAACCTTGAAAGAACGCCGCGACGTTTTGGCGGATGCACGGCAAGAAAAAGCTGTGCGCGCTGTTTACGCTTGGAGTTCGCCACGCACCAGTTTCAGCAGTGAGGTGTATTGCGAGGTATGATAGTATGTACAGGGTGCACGTGGTATTAGAAAACTATTTAATCCAGTTCTAAAACACTCACATTTTGTAAATCTGTCCCCTACTACTATTTGATCGGCGGCACCGAAGTTTCCTCGAATTGACATCGTTGAGCCAGTGGCCCGTATGGATTTTCTGTAGCAGAAATACTATTAATTATAACATTAAAGGGACAGGCCCATCAAAGTAAACCTATGTTTACGATACGTTCATAATGACTATAAAGCAATTTTATTACAATATATACAAACTAAATTGCACCTTCATTCACCCTGGGAAACTTTTTTCCGATGCGCTCAACGCATATGTATACCGTAAAACGGAAATTTCAAGCTGCCTATGCAAATTTATCGTAAAATTAGACTGCGATCAAAATTTGCGTATACCGCTTTGAAATCTGCAGCTTTACGGTACACATATGAGTTGAGCGCATCGGAAAAAAGTGTCCCAGGGTGAATGAAGGTGAAATTTGGTTTGTATATGTTGTAATAAAAATGCTTTGTAAACAGTATGAACATCTCGTCAACATAGGTTTAATTTGATGGGCCTGTCCCTTTAATATTTTTTATAACAGAACTAATTGTAAGTCGGTTGAGTATAGACGTATAGAAATCTAAGCAGTTGATATGACACAGCTTACGACAAATACCTTGGGGAAAGGGTAAAGATTTCAATCAGGAACTTACAAAACTCTTATCGGTAATTTCGTTCCATTTTCAAAAGTTCCATCGAAAATCTCCACAGTGGAATTTTGAAACAAAACAAATGCCACAATAGGTCTTCTAAACAAAAAATTATCGATTATGCATTTAAGGTATGTTAAAATCAACAAATAAAGCATATCCAGGACATCGAGTAACTCTTCGCAGGATATCAAGCCTAAGCCTAAGCCCTTGTTTATCAAGCAACACGTCTACACCATTATTGTACAAAGAAGTAACACAATTTTAGATTTTCTGGTGTCCCAGAAATGCACTTTACAGTTATTTCCATTTTTCAAGAAACATACGCTTGACATTCATGGAAAATTATTTCTCTATAATCTCCATAAGGCTGTCGATATGTAGAGAAGAGTGGTGCTTTGCATAGGTCAATATGCTCCTGCGCTGGAATAATAAAATTGAAGAAATAAGAAATTAATTGTGATAATTGTAAGATAATTGGTCCAATTATCTTAGGCTAGCCAAGGCTAGCCTCAAGCAGGAACTTGCCATTTGTTTATTGCGGCAGTCGTTAGTCTTGCACATTGTAGTAAAACATTTTATTATTTGGGACCTCTCCTTCTTTATTACTAGGTTTGTTTGTTTGATTGTTTGCATGTTCAACCGACTGGTTATTGAACGAAGAGGCATAAGACAGAATCCTAAGTTCCACACGGTAACTACCCTAGATAAAAGCTGCTAGTGAAAAGCCTTCGATTACAGTACATTACTGGGTACACTACTGGTTGGATACAGTAACTCACTTGCGCTTGTGGGCGATGCTCCGAGTTCTTTTGAATCACAAACTGATGTCTAAAATAACCAGTTACCACTTCAAACGAGCTCTCAATAAATAAATAAATCTACATTCGGTGCGAGGTTAGAAAATACAACCATAAAAGCTAATGCTCTTTTCAATAAAAAAAAATACATCCAGTAGCTTAGTAGCTCAGTATCTCACACATAAACATATGTTTTAATCAATTTTCTTGTAATATTAGCCACGAAGACGTTTCGCTTACCTTGACTAATAATGCAACAAATAGGAAGAATACAAAGTAGATTGCATATTTACAAGAATAAGAGTAAATTAGTCGATTCTCAGTGCATGGATGTAACAATGAAATCGAAACGGAAAGATCAAGAAGCATAATTGTATGCATTTTCTTATCATAAAAGAGATAACAAATAGTGACGTTTTGAACTTTTTGGTTGAATTGAATCATTCTTTTACTACCAGATTCATGATCATGAAGTGCAAAACACATACTAGAAGGAGGAGAGAAATAGAAAGATAAGGATAAAGAGAGACAGAGAAAGATGGTGAGAGAGAGAGGAGAGAGAGAGAAACAGAGACAGAAAGCGAGTGAGAGACAGAGAGCAAGGGTAGGAATCAGACTTTTGGGTGATTTTCTTACGTTATGTCGGAAAACGCGTGTTTACACGTCCGCCAATTTCTGTGCAGATTTGCGTTACGATGGTTCCCAAATATCAGAAAAATTGGAAGTTACATAGAAACTAATCATGGTTGAAAAACTATCTTTATTCTTTACTGTCGAAGTTCCAGGGTATCTCACTTACGACAAACACATTTTGCATCTAGTCAGGCTCACGGGGTTGTGCATGCCATAGCATCATCGAAGCTTTATTCCGTCGCGCTAATACCATCATGTACAGATGCAATCTACAAAGTGTAAATGTTTATTTGTCCCAATAAAAACACAAACACAGAAATATCAATTGCTGGAAAAATCTGCTAGAGTTAATATTTGACGATTTAGGCGTCGTGTGTTGTCCATCCGTAGGTGTAGTAAAGGTCGTTGCGTCGGTAACGGACGTTACTTCTGAAGTTGGCGAGGACGGCGTAGTTCCAGGAGTGCTAGTGGGGTCTGATGCTCCATTTGGAACGAACAGACATGTTGGAGAGTTTGACGGAGCGACGGAAATCCTAAAATAGTATTCATCTTTTTTACGTCTCTTCATATTTTAACCGACACTAAAGCTATGGAGTAAAAAAACTCATTACTGAAATATAAGAAAAGAGAGTTACATGGCCAGAATACAGTAAAAACAGGCTTATTGGATAATACACCACAGACATCCGGACACCACTGGACATGGACACTCTCAACTCAACTAAGCACCTTCAAGGTTTCGCCGCGCGCCACCCGACTTTTCCCAGCGCTATTATCAACTAACGGACCTTACGGTTTCTCAGGCAAATAAAAACATTAAATGAACTTGGCCTTACTCACCTTGCATACAATCCAACTCGATCATCGTAACCGATGAATTGTAAGTCAAAGACTGATCCATTTATAGCACACGAGAAATTTCTCGGGTCTGGCGACCAAAAGCTAAACCAAAATTGTTTGCTGAACAGTTTTACTGTGGGCTTCAATGCAGAAGAAGAATGCGAAGCAGTAACATCTACTACCATGATGCCGTGAACATTGGTTTACTGTTCCATGCATAGGAGCCATTATTATTATTATTATTATTATTATTACTGGCGGAAACCACAAATTGCAAGCAAGATTATTGTTTGGAGAAAACTATTGTCCATCCATACTATTCCATGTATAGCAGTTCGCAATTTGAAATTTGCAAGATTATCATTTGGAGAAACCTACTGTCCTTCGGGTGTGTATATGGAAAGGTCGGTCTTTTCACTAATCGGGTTCAGAACTTCAAGTGATGAAATAGAGCTGGCAACCTAAGTGAGAGAGAAGTTTCAATACGGTTCTCAAACATCTCTGTAAGACATAAATAAATTGGCCTACTACTACGTTCTCAGGCGCGCAGCGCGCAAATGCGTAACCGCGTCCGCGGAAAAGAGATCATGGGAAAGGGGGAGACGCAGAAAAGAGGTTTCTCTGTGTCTCGAAATTTTCAATGCGAATTTGCAATCTTTTCCCGCGGACGCGGTTACGCATTTGCGCGCTGCGCGCCTGAGGACCAGAGTAGGCATATAGATTCAATGGTGTCGAACTGATTTGAATAAAGGTTAAAATTTGTAGTAGAATCTTGAATAAAAATACGTTTTTCTACTAGGCATATAGATTAAATGGTAATGGTGTCTAGCTGATTTGAATAAACTTTAAATTATGTAGAATCTTGGAAAACTAACGTTGTCCACTTCAAACGAGAAACCATAAGTGGCCAGCCGCATTGGTGGTATACAGAAGGGATGCACTCCGCTTACTTCAAGATTCCTACAAGCTGCTGAAATATAAATTACGTGTTTTTGAATCATATACTGGGAGTCGCAAGAAGCTCTGATTTTGGAAAATATCTGTTCAAAATGAAGGCATCCTTCCAGCAGCACGCCAACAAACAACGATTGAAATATAAATATAGTAGATCCTTTTCCTTCACCTAAACTTTCTAGTATTGAACCAACACATTGGCATTGCAGTTTTGTGTTTTGTGATATTAAATCAGCTCCGGCCACATACCGGTCGCATAATTTGTACACATTGTGGGGAAATGTGCTAGTTGAAGTCAAAGCTACATGAAGCGCTCAAATGGTTTGTATTAAAATAAAACGTATACAAATAGAAGTTACCCTTTGCGTAGTTGCGATTTATTTACAAATTTTTAAATCGATTTTCAAATAAAGTCTTCAGTTCAGAGAGTAAATTACTTCTTAAACGGGGTGTAAAGAAAAAGTAACGTATAAGAAACCTGAGTAACAATATTCAAAAGTTTCATCGTCGCTCGCGTCATCCATATAGAGAGTAACTGAAGTTTGAGGAAAAAGAAAGGCGGTGAAAATGTTGAGCTCTGGAGTTATTGGGGAGCTAAATAAAGGAATATTTTTTTCTGTTCCTTGGAGACAATGATAACTTACAGGCAACCTGACGTCCATGTCACAACAGAGGTCGATGACACAACATGTACATGACACAACAATATGACTGGAAACAACATAACGCCCATGGCCCAACGTGGCATCCACGACACAAGATTATGTTACATGACACGTGGTAGAGCTCTTAGAATTTCACAAAAGAACGTCCTTTTTAGTGCCACTAACCTTTGCATCAGAGCCTTCGGGTCCAGTAAATCATATCCCATGTAAAATGAGACTTTCGCGGGAAGCTAGAAAAAATAAAGATAGACTGCTTATTGCTATCCATACAGCTAGATTTCCATACAGTTTAGTTCATCACTTGTACTTGTTGCACCTTCTTAGTATAGCCATGGCTTTTTTGTTTTGTAAGATGATCATAATTGTTTTGTAAAAATAACTTACGGTAAAGCGTGTTATAGTCCCAATAAACACGTAGGCACAACCGCCTCTAACCGACTGATTAAAGGTATTATTACTGCCTCTTTTAGGAGTAAGAAAGAAAACACCACCACAAGGAGAGCCGTCTGAAAATTGAGTTGAATTTACGTGTTTATTGATTATTTTTGTCTCTATATTGATCACACTGTTGACACTAAAAGAACTCACAATCAGACGGTTATTCGGCTATTCGTGCTAAACAACATGTATTTTGATTAGGTTACGTGTTATATAAACAATCAGCTAAGATAAAAATACAGCGCGTGCAAGAGTGACTACGAATAGTGAATAAGGTTCATGACTTTATGAAATAAATAAGGTTTATGTATTACCTTACTTTATAGCTATATATCTGCCCACTGCAGCTTCCCGTCAGCACACACATATGAATATTCTTGGTTTTTTTACTTTAAAACTACCTTTCCAAAATCGATCGCTCACGACTAATTGCGAATAATCGGAGAAGTTACCACGAATTGACATCAGTGAACCAGTCGTTTGTACCGGGCTTCTGCGAGTGTTTCTTAGATTAACTATAGCCCCAGCTGCCCTACCGAACGGGTAGGGTGACTCTGAGAGGCCACTCCCTTGACTATGACTATGGTGCCTCAAAATGGTGTCTATCAAGGAAAATGGTGGAGTCCAAGAAAAAATAAGAAGAGAACGCTGAAACGTTTTTTTTTTAGTTTCGCAGATTGACTTTACGGATGTAATTATACTCGAAGGGCAGAAAAAACCCCAAACTGGGTGGTATTTCGCTTTAAAAAAAAGCTACAACGCAGTGATATTTACTTTAGTTCCCGTTTCAAATGTGCCGTCGAATATTTCAACAGTCACGTTGGTAAACACATACGCAACAATTGCGCTGAAAATAAATGTATTGACTATTTTGAAGATCCTGCAACATTCGAGTAGTTGCGTAAACCTATGGCATGGCTAAACGCTAGAGTAGCCTTATATTTCTTTGTTAGAATCTGGCGTTTTCGGATGTATCTTATGGTAACTTCTACTTAAAGCGAAATAACGGGCGGTTCTTGAAACGTTTTCTTGACCTTCCCATGTTGTACGCAAATGATACTAACAAATGGAGCAGTATCGCACTGTGATTTGCACACATATAAAAATACAGCGTTCAGCATACGTCTCAAACACCGGCTTTTATACCGCTTTGAACAAATCTAATGAAACGTACGCTTGGCAACCATGTACTATTATCTCCCGGTACTCGGCGTCAGTTTGTCGAAAGGAGCCGTATAATGGAGTCTGGCATAAAGATACGTGTTCTTGCACTGAAAAATAACTAGTATCTCAGAATAGTTGTTGAAGATCATCTTTTATAATTTTTTAGAGGGCAGAGAACTCCAATTCTACGGATTATCATAGTTATTAATTGCCTTTAGGATAATAATTAATTGCCATTCACGTACCAGTATCTCGCTTTTGTAATCTGGTGCGTCGTGGCTCGTCACAGTTTACGTTTACCAGCTAAAGGGAAAAATGCTGTATTAAAGGGATGGGTTCACTACAAAATCACCTTGTTTTTATGCTTTACTTTGATTGTACAAAGGAAAACTTAAACAAAGAGCATAAAAATATTCCTTGAATTATTCCCTAGGGAAGATATTAGGTAAAAAAAGGTTAGTATTGATTTTTTTCCGATAAAGTTGTACTGCAAGATAAACTAAGGAAGCTAAGAGATATGGCTGAAACACACTGTTTTTTCATTGTTTTATGTGAAATAAACGATGAAGACTACAGTTTATTTTGTTCAAAACAGTGTGTTTCAGCCATATCTCTTAGCTTCCTTAGTTTATCTTGCAGTACAACTTTATCGGAAAAAAATCAATACTAACCTTTTTTTACCTAATATCTTCCCTAGGGAATAATTCAAGGAATATTTTTATGCTCTTTGTTTAAGTTTTCCTTTGTACAATCAAACTAAAGCAAAAAAACAAGGTGATTTTGTAGTGAACCCATCCCTTTAAAGCGAAACACCGGCCGGTTTTTGAAGGGCATTATGGACCACTAATTTCTTACGTATTTATGCTAATTTGCTCGATTTTTTATTCTAATTTATGGTCATTTGCATAAGCTGCGTAAGAGTGCTGGTGTACTCGGTGTGTTTCAACAACCGGTCGGTATTTCGCTTTAAACTAATTGAGGAGACATGTGGAAAAGTGTATGTTTGAACTATAAAAATAAAAATAAATTATAAAAACGAGAGAGGTGCATCAATAAAAAACCCACCTGTAGATATACAATTGTCATAGCACAGATTGAATAATAGTTCATTTTTATTTGGATTTAGCACTAGGGTAGACCTAGATTGCTTTATGTGCTTTATCTGTACTGATTTATCTAAAACATACGCGGCTCGGCGTAAATCAACCTTTGTTTGAACTAAACATAAATTGAGAAAAGAGTTGAATTACAATAATAAACGTGAGCGTGCGGAGTCTAAGTTACGCTAAAAGCGCATATAACCTGCACGAATAACGGAGTAACTATTTACGTAAATCAGTTTAAAATAAAATTCGAACTCATAGACTGGGTGGGAGTTTTTGACTAGAAATCATTTAGTTTCAGTTGTGTTCTTATCAGTTATGAAGAAAAAAATAGGATAGTTGACACATTGAGTCTAATCTATTAAAGCGAATTAGCGGTCGGTCTCAACAAAAAATACAAAAAGAGGAGGAGTAAACAACCGTGCGTTGACCACCGTTTTCAAACCGTACTTTTACTAGCAAAATTCAAAAATTTTTGTCAAAATTTCGTCATTTGGATGCTGCGGAGTGTGTGATCATTTGAAAAGGCTATCCCTCGATTTTTCCAGGGCCGTGCTAGTATTAAAATCGGCAAATCGCTGGCTTCGAATTTTCCCATACAAAATCGCAAAAAATGGTTGTTTGAGAACATTTTTATGCAAGATGCACTTATTTGTTTGTGTTTTTATGTTTATTTTCGTTTATAACTTTTTTCAAACTATTTTTGGTGAAAAAACCCCAAACCGGGTGGTATTTCGCTTTAAATCGGATGAATCAGAATATTTACACGGAAAAAAGGCATATCAAAAGCCAAAGCACACACGCATGGTCATTGTGCACTCAGAATTGCTGCCTAGCCTTATTTGCTCAATATTTGAGGAAAATACGTCATTGATAATCAATATATTTCATTTTCAAAATTAAGCGATGTACAGTTAAGCTGCATTTAAGCCTAGCATTTTATGTCACGTTGGATTCAGTTAGTTAATTTGAAGCTAAATTAATTATTGTAGGTAATTTAGGTTAGCCGTGCCCCGTGGTCACAGACAATGTGAAGAAGCTCTTTTAAAAAATCCTTTGTATTAGGAAGAAAGACAAGTTTTTTTGCGCTTTCATTATTTACTTCACTCAAAATGCATGGAAATATTGTTTCCATATTTATTATTATCACATATAGAGCATAAATGAATGAACACACATAAATGGACAACACACATCTGTAGTATGGTATGCGCGCGCAAAAAAAAATATTATAGACACTTTGGAAGTAAAACCCCTTTATTTTAATTGCTCTTATAAAAACAATGTGTTTATCGGTTTATCATTATGCAATAACTATGAACCGCGCGAAAGACATAGAAACCAGCAAAGACATAACAAGGTTGTGACAGTTTGAGGAAGAATCGTCCGGCTTCGACGTTGTTTGAACTAGCTTTGCTGTGCTTCCAGAAGCAGAAGATACAGAAACTGTTGCGCTGCTTGCTGCACGTGTGTATGGTGGAGGTTCGGTAGTATTCGGCATAACCCACGGAATCAACTCGCATTCTTGAGTAAAGGGTGGTGCGATGGAAAACCTGAAAAATGATAGTATGCTATTAATTTGATACTAATACTATACTATAGCACTATGATACAAGCTTTATTATGAAAGAGTAGATAAACACTCCTAACGTGCAAGGTTGCCACCTTACAAATATAGCCTTTTCCCCGCATACATCACTGAGAAAGATACATGCCTCTGCTACTTGATGGCGGTTAAGCCTAGCGTGCGCGGCAAGTGCACGTGGCAGGTTTGATTTTCCATTTACAGTATTATCACCCTTTATCAACTGAATCGATGCAACTGGAAATAAATTATTATTATATTATTAAGTGAGCCACAGCTGTGCGAACGCGCAAACGCGAAAGCGCAGTCACGGTAAATTATCACACAGTGACACCAGTGCATGCTGGCAGACTGATAAAAGTTTTTGTCTAGAATTCTTACCTTGCATACATCCCAACATCGTCTAAATAACCGTAGAATCGCAGGGAAAATTCACCAACGTAGGCACAATTGGCATCTTTTACGCCGGGCGAAACATAGCTGAAACGCAAAATGTATAGTTCCTTTCTTTGTTGTGATGTGCTGTCTTACTAGGGAATTAGCACTTATGATAATTTATTTAAAGCGTCATTGCATCCTACTGTATTCCCATGAAGTCTACCTAACTAAATGCGCCATCCTGCGCTATTTCAGCCTAATCATACATGACACAATTTACCCACAACATATGGTAATGCAGTTGCCGATCTTGCCTTTCAAAAACCTGATGTTACACCGCTTTAAACAATATTTAATTTTACAAATACTCACGTAGAACTATTTTTGAATAAAATAAATCCGCCATTGTTGCCCATTGGTTGAACTAGGTCCAGAATTACCAACTCACTCTGAATTGTTCATTTTTATTAGAAGGAAGAAATGATTTTTTTGCCTCAGAAGCAACTTTTCTAGAGAATACTTTATCTCAAAATAAAGAACAAAAACTTCTTTACGGCATTAGGCTTTATTTAGAAAAGTATTGGTGGCAACTTATTCAGGGCGGAGTAACTGTTTCTAAATTGGATAAAAAAAAAGAAGAAAATCATTTTTAGTAACATATTGGAACGAATTATTTGCGTTTTTAATAAGAGAAAATCGATTTAAACATACGCTATTCACAGGAATTTCATTGATGTATATTGAACCTGCCAATGGAGGAACGTAAAACGGTTGCACTCGTTTGTTTAGAGATAATTCCATCTGGATGCATGCGCCTGAAAATACGAAGATACGTGGCTTACAGTATCTTGTATTAAACTTTCTTTATTAATTTAAAGCGAAATACCGGCCGGTTTTTGAAACGCATCTAGAGTACTTGCATTCCTATGCATTTATTCAAAGTGGGGTCTAATTGGAGACTAGTTTTTATTCTAATTTTTGCTCATTTGAATATGCTGCATAAGGTACGCAATGCGTTTCAAGCCGGTCGGAATTTCGCTTTAAGGGATTGCCACCAGCTTCTCTGATCCGAAACTTAATTGACTGAACAACTGAGCCTAGCATAACTTTTTACTGCATGTCCTTCTGGCAGCCTTATCTACGTATGTGTAGATGTGCATCATTTACTCACTCGGTGACAGGAAATGCAACGAAGTATATGTATCCGAGCTCCAAATTACGTTGGCATAAAGTTTAGCAAACGTACTTTTGTGACAAAACGAAAGTGTCTCCGTAGTATCCGTTGGGTCACTTACGTAGAGTGTTACAGCGGTATTCGTTGTTGGATACGCGGTAAATATATTCAACATATTGGCTACTGGCTGACTGAAACAATAATTTAGCAGCTTGGGCTCAACGGCTAACGGGAAATTAATATTTTGTATATAACTCGATGTGTTTTGCTAGCCGTTGTTTTCAGGATGATGTATTGACAACTTTGAAATAAATAAAGAAATGATATGCTTCTTGTCTGCTTACTTGCAGGAAATAAAACTGAAATACGGGTTATTATATACATATATTAACCAAATACAAACCTTTCAAGTAGCGATGCAGGATTCAGCAAATCATATTCTTTGTATATTGCAACTCCTGGTGACAACTAAATAAATATAAAAATGTTAGGTCAATGATTATCTAAAGCTAAGATCCAAACTCAACCCGTGTCTGAATAATAAACAATCAATAATCAATCAGTAATCAATAAGCAACCATTAATCAATCAATAATCAAACAGCAATAGTCCTGGTCCTGGCTGACTAGCAGAGAGCTTGGTTTTTGGATTGAGTTTGAGACAATGTGTATGCTTTGTTTATTTTAAAAATTTATCAAACTGACCCCTAATTGCACTCCATCTCCAGAGAAAACATGGGCGCACTCCGGTACTACAAGGAACATAGATCCTGGTACAACCTTTGAATCATCAACTATAAGGCCTCCGCAATCGCTACCATCTGAACATAATGTTTGTGTTTAAAGCGGTGAGGCACGTGGTTTTGAAATGCGTGTTCCATTACGTGCCGGAACGCTTGATTGCCAGTATGAGAGTGAATCATTTAGTTTATGCAGTTCCACAGTTTGTAACTACATAATTGGTTATGTGTGCATTGTGAATTAGTCTATTTTTATTAGATGTTACCTTTTGACGTGAACCGATCACTAATAACAACTTGAATTGAACTACTAAAATGCCCGCGAATGGACATCAAAGGTCCACTAGCACGCATTGGTTGTCTGAAATGTTCACAATATTATCAAGATGATATTTATTAGTGATTTCTCGGTTTTTTTAGGACTTTATTTATAACAATTGAAATGGATATAGAGGTGTTAATAATAATTATGGGTCCCCAGCCATGTTGCATAACAATCCCTAGATTTAATCCCGCGCAGTTCCACTACTACGCCGGGGACTCGAAACTTGAAACCTAGAGGCGGTGGGAAACATAGCTAAGGAATAAATCAATATGGCGTATTAATAATATAACCTACAGCATGGTTATCGGTAACTGCGTTCCTGTAAAGGTACCATCGAAAATCGCTAGACCGCTTTTGTTAAGAGCACCGAAATCGTAGTAAACAAAGGCCACAATTGGTCGTAGCCATCTGAAAAGAAACTGTTGTGGGAAGTGTTTTATGATTAATTACGCTTCAAAAAGTGTAAAAGAGAACCACATGTGCTCTTATTTCTGAAATAGTCGAAAATACGAAAATACAGTAACACTCACGATTCACACTGTTTTATGATGATTTGTCGGAAACCGTCCGTATACGGTGGTTGGTATGGTGAATATACAGGTTGCTGGCATAAATCAACATATTCGGGCTCTGAAGGTTTTATCGTTAATATTTGAATTTGAATTTTAAAGTTGGAGAAAGGCAGAAAACATACTTCTTCCTATCCACTCAGTGCTTGTAATTTCTATAACTTGAGCTCACAAATTCCCAGGGAAAGTCACTCATTTTTTAAGCGAAACATATAAAAATAACAAGTCCGACTTCACAAAAAGAGGTGGATTTTAGTGTTCTTACCAATTTCTTCAGATGTTGGTACTGGGCCCGAAAGTGCAATCTAGAATTAAGCATGAATAACAATTCTCAATACACATCGATGATTCACAAACATTTCATAAATGGCTAAACAGTTTGTACTTCGTGAGCGTGCTCCCTAATTAATAGATATTTCATTTCAGATTTGTTAGTTTCTTGTGCATCATCGGTGCTATAACTGAAAATCAAACGAAAAATACATAGTAATAAACAATACCTGTAGAAATAAAAACGATATTGTGATTATAATATTCATCTTGCCCGTTTGAAGAACTAGTTAATAGTAGTCGAATGTAAATTTGAGGGAGATGGAAGGCGTTCACAGGAGTACAAACTACGGCCATTGCTTTCCTTATCATAAATGATGACCAAAAATTGACACAAATGGCCGTCATTTTATGCGCTCTTTGAGGGCTAAAGATTGTCTGCTGGGTGCAAATGCAAATAAACCTCAATAAAATACAAAAGGGAACAAATGTGAGAAAAATCGCCGTCGATTTCACAATTATATGCTAGTGCATAATTTAACGTAAGGCCGGTTTTTCGACACATTCTCATTCAGCTTAAATTAGGATACAAAATTGAGCTAAATTCGAGCAACTTAGCATAAATACTTAAGAATTGAGTTGTCCACGATGCGTTTCAAAAACCGACCGATATTTCGCTTTAACTCATATTGCAGCTGGGCTATCGTTTTATTAAGTATGCTCATGAAAGGCAAGCAACGTAGTGTTCTAATGTGGTTTTCATAATCCGAAATGTTTTGTCGTGAACCATTTTTGGTCCCTAACCTAAGTGAGTCTTAGGGTTTCCTTAGTTGACGTTCTTTCTTTGTATTGATTGTTAACCAATAAACCATTATTATAAATCAGTCTTGCGAGACTATTTCGCAACATGAATAGGTATGAATCACTGTCATGTCAGTCATGTGCAGTTTTGTGCACTTTAAATACACTTCAACATATTATATTGTTTATTGATTATGTGGCCACATACAACAAAAATCCTTTCCTTTATGAAATCCTTTATTCAGTGAAAATATAACAATGTAAAATAAATTCACAAAATATCATTATAGTAATTTAAGACGTTGCAACCATAATATGATCAGTACGGTCCAGGGTCCGGGATCGGTATGGGACCCGGTATGGGTAAAATATAACAATGTAAAATAAATTCACAAAATATCATTATAGTAATTTAAGACGTTGCAACCATAATATGATCAGTACGGTCCAGGGTCCGGGATCGGTATGGGACCCGGTATGGGTATAGGTAATGGTCTAATACATGGCCAAATTGGACATAGCCTAGGTGCTGGGCACACAGGGCATTTAATACATAGTGGACACACAGGGCACCTTATAGAAATGTCATCTATAGGGCTAGCTGTCGGAGCACAATATTGTAGGTGGAAACATAGAAGCAACAGTACAAGAAACTTTGTAGAGCAACTCATTCTCCTCATAGAATAAAATTTTACCTTTCGTCGTGCTCGCTCCGTTTTATAATCAAAATTTGTTGACAAAATGTAATCCATAATTTTGTTCCTGATTGTGTTTTTGTGTGATATCATGCGCTAGAGATTAAAAATAGAAAACTAGGAAAATGATTTGCATAAATCTCTTTGTAGTTGTTGATCTCGGTAGCTGAACTAGAGGCATTTTTTGCAAAGTGCTTAATTTTCTTCCTTGTGACAAAAAGTTAAAACAGTAGAACAGCCAGATTTTGAAACCTATATTGCACACTTTGCATTCACATGTGATGGGTGCAAATAACTGCGCGACACAGTGCGATTTTATTCCAACTAGATTCATTTGCAAACATCAGCAGTTGTCCGTTACGCGTTTTGAAAAAAGGCCGTTAAATTGTTTTAATTTGTATTCCTTTCGACAAAATTTATTCACAAAATATCATTATAGTAATTTAAGACGTTGCAACCATAATATGATCAGTACGGTCCAGGGTCCGGGATCGGTATGGGACCCGGTATGGGTATAGGTAATGGTCTAATACATGGCCAAATTGGACATAGCCTAGGTGCTGGGCACACAGGGCATTTAATACATAGTGGACACACAGGGCACCTTATAGAAATGTCATCTATAGGGCTAGCTGTCGGAGCACAATATTGTAGGTGGAAACATAGAAGCAACAGTACAAGAAACTTTGTAGAGCAACTCATTCTCCTCATAGAATAAAATTTTACCTTTCGTCGTGCTCGCTCCGTTTTATAATCAAAATTTTGTTGACAAAATGTAATCCATAATTTTGTTCCTGATTGTGTTTTTGTGTGATATCATGCGCTAGAGATTAAAAATAGAAAACTAGGAAAATGATTTGCATAAATCTCTTTGTAGTTGTTGATCTCGGTAGCTGAACTAGAGGCATTTTTTGCAAAGTGCTTAATTTTCTTCCTTGTGACAAAAAGTTAAAACAGTAGAACAGCCAGATTTTGAAACCTATATTGCACACTTTGCATTCACATGTGATGGGTGCAAATAACTGCGCGACACAGTGCGATTTTATTCCAACTAGATTCATTTGCAAACATCAGCAGTTGTCCGTTACGCGTTTTGAAAAAAGGCCGTTAAATTGTTTTAATTTGTATTCCTTTCGACAAAATTTACAGGGTAAATATGTTTTGCATACCACATGCAAGCGCCGGGAACTCAATTTGATGCGCGCTCTGCATTTACTTTCAATTATGCGAATTAATCATGCTTGTAAATCCTTGCATGTTTTGATGCCAATTTTAAGATGTCAGTTTTACTGTGTTTGGTATTTTTAGCGCAGCAATTTGTGGACAGTGACGTTTGCATAAAACATAACCTTGGCTTTAAAAGACCCGTGTTTTACTTTTCTAAACACCTGTCGATGTGCTGGCGGTTTTCCTCAGAGAAATTTCCTCCCGCGCTTTTAATTACTTAAATTCTTACGAGATATTAATCACTTCCTTCACAAATACTTGTACAATCATACAGGAAATCATGTTTAATATTTTATTCATTCGAAAAATAATTATTAACAACAAAGAACAATCAAATACAAATCTTTATCCAATGGCTTATAAATCCTCATGGTTCAGCTACCAGGCATGGTCTCCAACACGGTCGAGGAAACGGACATATTGGGCATGGTTTGCATACGGGACAAATTGGGCAGTGACGGATAACGGGATCGCGAACTATGGGCCCGTCCGGTGGAAGACCGTACGACATGGACGCTAATAGCAGTAGAAGAACTAGAGTAGCACTTCTGAATACAGTACCCATCGTTAAACACAAACAGTGGAATTGAAAATTGTCGTTTGAAAGGGTCTGGTCACCCTTTATACTGATCTTTCCGTGTTTTCCATGCATATTTTCTTCCTCTTTTTGTTTATTAGCATTAATGCAGTGACGTGCGCCCGAACAATTTAAAAATAGAAATTATGTCAACAATTTTGCATAAATTGTTTTGTGCTATCCCTCTAGGTGATAAAAATCGTTGAGCACTGTGCAGGAAGAATTACTCGAACGTAGGAAAGTTTCTGCTGGAAGATGACCAACAGGCACGCCGCATGTGCGCTTGAGGGACGCGACGGGTGAGCCATACATTCGCGACATTTGGCCCAACCGATCTCATTGCATACACACCAGAAAATCACCTGTGGATACATGCACGCATAATTTTTATGACTCTATAGAAGGATGTAAGATCAGAGCTTTGCCTATTCGAGTTTGTAAAATACATGTTACTGATTACGACTTGCTCGCGTTGATTATTACATCATAGATGTTATACCTCTATCAAAATTGACAACAACAAAGAAACCTTCATTTAATATTTTATCCAACCGTCAAAAATATTATACTTTGTTACACTTCATTATTTATTTATTTATTAAACCACAGGGAGTGCATCACAATACAATGCTATGATGAAAAGAAAGTGATATATAACTCGTCGTGTTGTCGTTGTATAGCGAACAGGTAATTTGGTAATGAAACAATGGAAAACAAGCGTAATGTATATGGTCAGGCATTTCAAGTTTTGCAAATATTTGCCGCTATCGTATGATATGTGGTTCGTATGATATGATGTCATATGTTATTAATACTTTAATTCACAGGGTAGTGAAACGGGCGGTGGCGGGTAGACTGACGGTCTCAGAATTTGATATGATGGTCCTAGGATGGTCCTAGGATGGTCCAAGGATGGTCCTAGGATGGTCCTAGGACGGTGGACTATAGGTATAGGATGGTGGATATGGAGTCCATGAAGCGGTGGATATGGAGTAGTCTAGTCGGGCAGGGTACCGGTACTAGTGCGTCGGGAAAACTAACTTACAAATAGAGACAAATTACTGTGTTAGAAGGGCTTTCTGGTTGTATGGGCTCGTCCTTTTTGGGTCCTTGAGCACACATACAGTATGTGAATCTACGAGCTTGATAATAAGCTGTGATAAAACGATTATCATCCTATTTTCGAGACGTATGCTGGACAATTTAATATCGATGCAGCGCATATTGCGTAATCTTTTACATGCAACCTCTTGATTTCTTACTGTGATGCTTTTCGCCTGAAAAATGTGAGTGCTGAGGTGCAAGGTGGCGTAGTGTGGTGTTGTGGTGTAATGGTGAATTTTATAAATAACCCATTGAACAAGAAACTTCTCGGATTACAGTGACTCTGAATGAAGTTACTGAAATGTAAAGCGTCACTAGAAATTTTGTGCACGTATCAGTTGAAATAAAAGTTTCCACTTCTCTGTCTCTAATCAAATTTGGCTGTCTAGCTCTCCGTCAACCCAATAAATGTTTCGACTGAAAAAATTATGCATGAAAAGTTTATGTCCAAAAGTCTACATCATATGCAACAGCAACAAATGTATAAGATGAACAAGTTGAAGATAATACATAAATAAGAAAGTCAGTATTCTGATTGATCAGATGCTTAAAAATAATATTTACAGATTTCGTAACAAACTTTGAACTTTCTTATGGGCAGGTATAGGAAATTCATCTGGTATCATCAGAATAGAAAACTTTATTGTGGGTGAATAGGTCCAGATTTAATTGGTGGTTTAATCGGGCACGGAACGTGCACGTAAATAGGGGGACATGGCGCTGGCTTGGGACACGTACATATTGGGCATCTGGGACCTCCCGGGTTAATACAGGGAAGGGTCACTGGTGCCGGGCCATTTTCGACAGGGAGAGCAGCGGTGAAGTATGTGCCAATAATAATAATACAAAGAAGTGATAGAACTTTAGGTAATATCATGGAGTCGTGGAAATGAGCTATATTCAGCCTTATCCTGACTGTGTAAATCGAGCAACTTTTATACTCACGTAACCTAGATACTGACGAATTTTGTTCTTTCACCTTTTCACGTAAGCGTAGTAAATATATGTACCACATAAAACCAAAAAAAAAAACAAGTGAACAAAAACCACAGCTTATGTTTAGTGCTTAGCATAAGGGGGATTTTGTAATGCGGAAACAACAATAAACAAAGAGCATTACGGTCTGCAGAACATGTCGGATTTTAGGCTGTTAACGCAATTTCCATTGACGTAATCTTTTGAACATTTTTATTCAATGTTTGTGTTCCTCGGTTATTTAATTTTTCTGAATACTTTTTGCAAAGCCAATCTTCTGTTTTACGACATCATGTATATTACAGTATTGTCGAATGAAGGGATCGCCTGAAAAAAATGTCACACAGTAAGGTACCTCGTTTAATTTAAAAATAAATATGTCTAAATTGTTTAGGACCCAATGGTCTAGTGCAAAGCAGCAGTGAACTTCACATCAGGAAAGCGGAGGTTCGATTCCTCCGACCTGTACATGATTGTTTTGCTCTCTAGCAAACTTGGCTGTTTTGAAATCACAGGACCTCCGTTATACAATATTATTTCAACGGCCCGAAAAAGCTCACCAAGTATCCACTGTGGTCCGAAGCCAAAAGTGTTCATACGGAATATAGCCAGCTCACACTGGTTACTCGCCTGGGTCTAAATAACGAAAGGGAAAATGATCATTTGGTCTCATTCATTGACATCAGCGGGGCAAATTGCACACGCGCGACAAATGGGTGGTTGTTAGCGCACACGTGCAGAAAGAGAACACACAAGCATTATTTTAATTTGATTGTGATATGAAACCAACCAGAACAACTAAAACGCTTCCTTTCAGCCTAAACTCCTTTCCTCCGATAAATAATGAAATATCTGGTAAACTTTCGACTAGCTCGCAGTTCAATAGATATGAATCCTGGTGAGGAGAGTATAGCGCATTGAATACCTAGAGTTTACATTTACATGAGGTAATGACATAAAGACATTATGTTAAACGACTATTACAGAAAGTAACTTAAAATCGAAACCACTTAATATAGGGAGGAACAAAGAATATGCAGGCAATTGAGCTATGCTGCAAGTTCAGGTTTTTCAATAATAGTTGCCAACTAGCACTCGTCAGTCGTATGAACTATTACTTATATGTTAGATTGTAGCTACTCAACCAGTGAACTACGTACTATTAAACCTAACATCATATCTACTACATATGTGGCTGGCTAGGTACTAGGTAATTATAGAAAGTAAGTTACATAATTGCTAATTGCCTACCTGTGCTATATCCTCTGCCACCTGTGCTGGAAACCCAATAAATGAAGTCCCAGTGTCAGAAATTGCTTGGTGAAAATGTTGGAATTTTCGCACTGAACCATCGACACTCCAACTAAGATTGCAAAGGCACGTTAGGAAAGTCAAGTGAGCGCAACGAATGAAAAAAAAAATGTTTTGTTATGATTTGTTTAGTTCGTGTTCAGACTTATGTCAGTCCAGATAGGCTACGACGGATTGTGAGCGTTTACCAATCTATAATCTATCTTATGCTTCGCACTACAAAATGGCTGTTAGGTAGCAAACGAGTAAACCATCCAAGAAGTTATTTCTTATGCACGGCAAGACATTTGGATATATTTCTGTATTTTCCACCCCAAGCGGATGTAAATATTGTCCGTGCCATAAAAAACTTCTCACTTACCTAATGCTGACTGGATTTGGATGATTGGAATTACATTATATAAGCCAATGCTATATTTCTGAATATAATAAACAGAAACACTGTTGTCTTCGAATTTCAATGTACAAAAAGTTCGCGCACCCAAACTTTCTACAAGTTCTACAACTTTCAATGTATATAAAACCCACGCACCCTTGTAGAGCAAATTGCCAATAAGAAGAAGACGTAAGTGGCTCCCAGTGTATTTCGCTCAGGCAGTTTTCCTTATCTAAACTTCCAAATGTGAAGAAACCGGCTAGTTCAGAACCATGTCCATTCTTATCTCCTAGGTATACGGTGAATATTGGTTGTGACACGAGACCCTGAAAATGAGATTTTATGCAATACTTTGGCGTCAATATATTGAAATTTAGCTTGAAAATTACTCTGTTCCAAAATTACAAAACCCAATTACAAAACTTCGTGGAAAATATAGCTGAAACATATAGATATATGAAGTGCACTTATTGAGCATAGCAACACTTTCAAACTTAATTATATTAAGTTTCACAGTTTTAATTATCATTCGAGTAGTTGGACAGTCTCAATGGAAAAGTGACCCACCAAATTGACAGCATTTTCAAAAGGTGTCATCGTTCCGCTTGCCGATAAACGAGAAAAGGCCAATCCTAGTATTCCGTCTAAAATTCGTTTTTAAATTAAAAGCATATCAACATAGAGCGGTACGTGGTTGTAAAACATCCTGGGCAAGGTAATAAAAACAGGGTAGTATCAAAGCAATGAAAAATATTCAAATCATACTCATTTGCATATAATGCATTCGAATGCATTGTTCAATCAACGTTTCAAACATCTCCTGTTATATAGCTTAGCAGCTTACCAATAGTATCGTTCTCGAAAAATGGGTCCAGATATGTGGCTTGTCCGAAATGTTGTTCAGAAACACAGAGAGAAGTGTTAGCAAACTTAAATGAAATACGCTTTTTGAAAGGCACCGTGGACAACCGAATGCTCGATTTTTTATTCTAATTTATGTTCGCTGCATAAGAATGATGGTGTGCTCGATGTGTTTCAAAAAACAAGACTATGAATGGATGTACTTCAAAAGACTCGTAGGAACAACATGTTGTTTTTCAATTTTAAGCCTCGGTGAACATGAACACAGTCTACTGGGTAAACTTCGCGTGTAAACCGCGCGAAAAAACGCATAAATGCATTTGGCGAGGTGACGTGCAAAAGGCACGCGTGGACAAGGATGTGTGCAAAAACGTTGCCTCACGCTCAGCGTTATGTTACGCCGTTGCCTAAGCATAAAAGTGCACTTCCACGCCTCACATCAGCATATTTCGCATTCCATTTATTGGAAATATCACGCGGGTATTGAGACCAGTGGCAACCTCCTAACAAATATAATAGTTTGGAAATTCGGTAGCAATAGGGCAATAGTTGTAAGAATGTCGGCTAGCCGCATAATATCTAACCAAGACAAGGACAAACTCACGCAAAAAGTATCCCTCCCAAGAAAACCTCGAGCAGAACCAGTGCCATAACTAATTCTGAATGGGTCTCCGTCTCTTTTATATGTTGTCGACGTCTGACTTGTAAACTGCTTCTTTGTTGAACATGCACGGCTTCTGAAATCTTATAGGGCTGATCTTCTATTGAGAAAATTAATTTGCAGGTTTATTCTATTTTGGCAAACGACCGGCGCTGTTGCGTTGAAGTGACTTGTGGCAAATTCGAATCCTGCATGCCAGGCAAGCGCGTCCCAGGTTGAGCTACGCTAGACTTGAACTACGCATGCAGTCTTCTGTCGGAAAGTCGTGTCTGAAAGAAGAATGCCGATGGAAGCAAATTACTTGATTAATTATTCTAATTAGTAGTGTGAGCATACATTACCTTGTTTCACAGTCGCTAGGTACCCATAAGTCAGCACTGCCAGTATCCAACACGACAAGAAAAGTTTGCGGAGGTGTTCCTAGAAACGCGTTCGATTACTGTGATTCTTTGTTAAAGCGGTGTGACACTCGGGATGTGAAACATACTAATCTAGGAAACTGTCGCTGGTGTCACTCACCAATTGTAATATTCCCATAGTAAGCCACATTGGAATAGTCAATCAATGGTACTTGAATAGTATCATCACCCTTGTTTCTGTGGAAGAAACGACTGGAAAAATATTATTAAGTTCACAAAAGGTAACACCAAACATAGTTCGATCTTATGCCTTATGACACCACGTTGAAACGTATTGAACACATTGTATTTTATCAATGCCTTTGTGGTGCAAAAATTCTTCATGAAACCAAAATCATCATTTATCATGATTCATAGTTTATTAATTCAGCTGAGTATCCCAGTGCGCTATGCTAAATTAGTTTAGCATAGCGCACCGTACAGTACGCAAAGCTGCTGATTGGCTCTCAGTCAATCAACGTATTACTCTTGCCTAACTGGAGTGCGAAACTTCAGCCCACGACTCAATATTGAGACTCACTATTACAATATTGTATTTGGTCCGTTTAAAATTGGAAAAGACAAAACAAAACGGAAAGTATTTGGTCCGTTTAAAATTGGAAAAGACAAAACAAAACGGAAAGAGGCTCCCGATAACCTACTTTTTGCCATTTATCCGTTGTTGTCGAAACGTCCTCAGTGTGCCGATATTCAACGGTCTTTCGGTTGAAATTTCCCTCTTTATGATTGGTACACGTACCACGGCCATGGTGACAAATAAAAAAGTCAGTGGAAACACTAGATATCTTACGTTTAGCATCTGCAAGTAAACTGAATTAACTGTTATTGGAGACACTGGAACAAAAAAGCACCTAGCTCTTGAAGCACAAATTATCGTTAGTTCGTTATTTAGTTTATTATTTTGCTAGTTAACATATCACAAAAAGGAAGGTAGATTTACCAGAGCAAGAAAGAAAAAAATAATAATAAATGAGCCCAAAGTTCTGTTTTCAGCGACTTTCAAATTGATAACAAATTTAGTCTTTTAAACAAATATTTGAATAGGCCTGATCAAAGAAACGAAAAATAATAATAATTACATTTGTGTCTATAAACTGACTTAACTCTTAACTACCTAAGATACCGAAGACATTTAGCTATTTGCCATCGGGATCTCGTTCTATAGCTATAGTTTCTTAACAGGGATCCGTGCAGCATGGCGGTGACTCTAGTAAGCTTATTTTGTAGAGAATTGCCATACAAAAAACTTTGAAACCCAAGTAAAAGCCATGTGCAAGGTTTTGTATACTGACATTGGTCAGCATGACATTCTCTACAAAATGCGCTACGGCTCTAGAAGTAGAAGTCACAGCCTTATTTCTTTCCCTGAGGCTCGGAGCTTCGAAGATTCTAAACCTACAAAATCTTAGAAGCCTTCGAAGCATTTATAAATTTATAAGCTTCGATGACTGTATTACCAAACCAGCAACACATTCTTCATTCCTGTAGTGTTTTTTCATGATTCATTTCAAACTCAACCTTACTCTTACAGTACTCTAAAACATAGATGAATTTTTAGATGCTTGTATAATTTATAACCCAAAATCTTTTGCTTTCATATCAGATCTAATATATGACCATATCAAGGCGATCATAAATGACGCCATATATTCTTCAAAACATCAAGGTCGTATCTCTCGTGTTTAACGAAAAACGGTTCAATTTCTCCTCGATTATCTGCAATGTATTTAAGCAAAAGTTCTTGCTTAATAATTAAAAATAAAATTTACAGGTTAATAATATTTAGAGGAAACTACAACACATACATCAAAGAAAAAAGGAGCTCGATCTTGAAGGCTAAAAGACGTAATGTTCATTAAAGGACAAATAAATATGAAATATTTTGCTAATGGTCACCCTGTTCATGTGCGGCGCTCAATTGGCACGGAAAATACAGAAACAATCACTTTGGCACTCCTGGCACTTATTGGCACACGTATGGCGTGCTGCTCTGCGTAGACATCACTTTTTGGGTCCTGCCCGCCAGAACGTGATTTAATGAGGCCAAGCTAACATTAGTGTTATAGTATAACAATAATTCACTTATACAAATTTGTGAGACTTTATCTATCTGACTTCTTTCCCTTTTTGGTTCTTCTCCGAGGGTCTGCGTCTTTTTTTCACTCTTTTTATGTTTAATTGTCTTATTGAACGATAATTCTCTGAGTTCAATTTTACCACACACATGGACGGTTTCTGAGCTAACCCGTGCCTTGCAGATCAGTATTTCGCCAAATTCAGGTCGAGAGCAAGGACGATACGGTTTAATATCGAAACACCGGGCTGTTGACTTTTTTATCTCTTTCTCTCTCCATCTCTCTCTCTCCTGTTTCTCTTATTGCCATTCTCTCAAATCTCTATTTTGTATTTGGCGAAAAACTGGGTGTTAAAAAGAAAAGTGTTTTTATTTTGGTTTCTTTTCAGGCCTGCAAGCCCGGTTATAAGACCGGGTTCAAATGGATGGGCCTTCATTTTATCTACAAAAATTCACTTGCTTAATCACGGTTACGCTAGAATATCTACTTCAATTGTATCTACTTCAAAACAGGCGTGCAAGCCGGCTGTATGTCATTTGTAATTTGGCCCGTGCAAGCCCTAGAAGACCCTGAAGCTGAAGTCCTCAAGACCCTAACGTATTGGTCATAGGTATCGGGCGCCCTTCTTCAACATAAATAGAAACATTGCGATTTTTTCACGCGCGAGCTTTCTATATATAAAGATACACAAGCAGGAACAAAATATGATCCTACTTTAGGAAAATTAGGAAAAGGACATTATGAGCAAAATATTCTCCTACCTCCTACCTTCACATTAATCTCTGTTTAATTGTGAATTCTCCACGTGCCCTTAAATACAGGCATTTCATTTTGAAAGTGAACTAGTTACATTTATAATAGGTAGTAGCCCACACATCAGACGTAGTTTCATCCGTCTACTCGTCATAGTCCAGCAAAAAGCCGCGTCTAACCCAATAATTCCCCACACTCTCAAGTGATTTCCGACAATGAATTACAGTTTTATCCGTTTGACGACTAGCCAAAATTCGGTGCTCGGCAATCATTTCTTTCCCCTATTAATGACAGACACTTGCCAGATAAACGGTTTAAAAGCGTTGATATATCTAGATGATCCTTTCGCATTTAGCGAATTGTGCAAGCACCACCTACACCTAGTCTCACCTAGGATTTTTATCTAGATCAGACCTTAGATTAGAAAAGCCATGAGAAAACATGAACTTCATGAAATATCATGAAAAAAAAACTTTTTTTTCCAGCCTCACTACAGATGTTAAAGTATATTTCAATTTGCTCACTAACCTTCTCTAATGATAACCTTCATTATATTTAGTATTTCTTTTTCATTACTCTTAGGGCTACGAAAATTCCTTTTTTTTCCCTACATACCGAACCCCGAACCTCTCTCTTTTTTACCCAACAGACGATTCGTTTTTCACCTGTCTGGTCCTTTAAAGCGAAATACCGGCCGGTTTTTAAAGCGCATCGCGTGCGCGTACCCATGTTCTCTTATGCATCAGATGCAAATGAGCATTAGAATGAAAAAAGACCCCAAATGGACCTCACTTGCATAAGGATGCAGATATTTGAGATGCGTTTCAAAAACCGGCTGGTATTTCGCTTTAAGCACTACTTTCAGAAATGCTTCGATTTGTCGTCCTACTTCTCGCTCTCTGCGCTACAGTAACCCTAGCTCAATATGGTTATGGTTATCATCCATATGGTATGGGCGGTTATGGCATGGGAATGGGTTAGTTAAACATTGCAAATCGCTATAATATCGACATGGAATTCAAATATTATTCATTCAACGGACACGGAATTCAAAAAGGTGTAGCACGCATTGTGTAACGCGTTTGCTGGAGTGCATTCCATTGCCCACGTGTACCGCGATAGGAGGTAGTGCACGGGAGTCCAACCCGCCTACCATACCACTTTAAAGTTGGTAACTATATTTAAAGCGAAATGCTAGCCCCTTTTGAAAATTTGCATATGATAAGCAAATCCTATGTATCCTATGCTAATTTTGTACGATCGTCCACGGCAATCGTACAAAATTAGCATAGGATACATAGGATTTGCTTATCATATGCAAATTTTCCAAAGGAGCTGGCATTTCGCTTTAAGCGAAAATAATCCCCATCTTCAGGACATCATTACGGCGGCATGTACGGTGGTGGCTATCACCCATACGGTGGTATGGGTATGATGGGCGGTGGAATGGGAATGTACAGGTAACACTTACCAATACAGTTCAGTTCAAAGCTTTGCCCTAGAAAACCAAAGCTACAACTAACACGTTGATGACGTGTCTCACCTTTTTCGTTGCAAACTTCTCTCTGGCACAATTCCATACATGGCCAACGTTAGTACTTCAACTTTCTCGACCGCGTACATAAATAAACTTTACATGCTTAATAACTAAGTTGTAAGCTTTCAGACCCGGAATTCTCGGCATGCTGCTCGGATAACTAACTACTACATACTACTACTGATTATACACAATACCGAAATAAGTCTAATAAAACTTAATAAAAGTTGTGCACACTCTTTTGGGTTAAAACACATACAGAACCAACAAGACAGCGTAAAAAAACCTTTACTTTTTTTAAATACACATAACAAAAAAACGATGACAAAATAATATACAGGCAAGGGGTAAACAAAGTAATTTAACTATGTATAACAGCAGGTTTGAACAGAATTGGGGCCGAGTTTGTATTTTAATTACACTCATTTGTATAAAACATAGGAATGCAGTACACACGTCTCAAAACCAGATGTTATACCACTTTAAATATGTCTAAAAAAGCACAAGATCACGAGGTTAGCAGCAATGTAGTGAGATCAACAAATTTCACAAAGCAGTTCGGGCAATTAGTATAAGAAAGAAAAAAACAAATGGACTCAAGAATTTGCACAATTTCGAGAAAATATATTGACACTACTAATAACCTACATTTATTAAAGAGAAATACTGGCCGGTTTTTGAAACGCATCATTTACTCGCTGCTTTCTTATGCTTCATATGCAAACGAGCGTAAATATGAATAAAAAATAGACCCCAATAGACCCCTTTTAGCATAAATGCATAAGAATGCGGATATTTGAGGTGCGTTTCAAAAACCGCCGGTATTTCGCTTTAAACTGATTTGGTAGAAAGGAAACTAACAAATAACAACATGAGCAATCTATATTTCGGTAAACGACATACATACAATACATTCCAACAAAAACCTGGTACAACTTTCAACCGGGTATTTAAATTCAATGAGAACAGTATCAGAAGGATACTCTTATGAGACTTAGAGGAGAGAACATATGAAAACACTAGCCCGCAATCAAACATCAAACTGTAAGCACGTGATCAAAACGAGTAACCTACTACAAACTTCTGTGCATGCAGCTCTAACTAACTTAATACACTTCACTCATGCGGCTGTCCTGATCTTCATGCTCCTGACCTTCCTCCTCTCCATTATTCTCCTCTGTTTGTTCTGGCATATCTTCATCTTCGTCCGGAATTTCCTCACCCTAAACAATCGGTACAGTATTATGTTGCTCATTAGGTCAAGACTAACAATAAAGCATAAGTCTAACCATCACCAGTCTTTGGCAAGGTCTCTGGCAAGATCACCAGGTCTACGACACCAGGGCCCAAAACAACACGCAAACACCAGTCTACAAACAAAAACAAACGAGATGAACTAAATCTTAAGCTTACATTTAGGCAGTTCCAAGTGCCAATGTCAAGCCCCCCTTCATTCGGCATGGACTTCATTTAACAAAAAAATAGCTCAGCAGTGATTTAAAAAAAAACCCACATCCAGATCCCGACTCTTGAGCAATCCCACCGAGAACGCATCCTCGCACCCGAGTCGCACCACCACAGAGTGCACGCTGCGCATCAACAGCTCATTGGCGGCGCGCAGCTCG
The DNA here is from genome assembly GCA_036852015.1 of Pelodera strongyloides. Classification (NCBI taxonomy): domain Eukaryota; kingdom Metazoa; phylum Nematoda; class Chromadorea; order Rhabditida; family Rhabditidae; genus Pelodera; species Pelodera strongyloides. The sequence continues at coordinate 86,387 of JAANDG010000266.1, forward strand.
GGCAACATTCGGAGCAGCGACGACGCCTTGCTACTCTAAAAGGGATGTCATCGTCATAGTGAAGAAGCAATGAATCCATATCAGTTGATCAATAACAATCATTCTTGTAGTTTTACTTTTACAATGATAGCAGACTGCAATGGTGACCATGAGTAAGGCCATTTTTACAATGATAGTAGGTAGTCTGTAATTGTGACCATAGGTAGTCAGGCCGCGGAGCAACTATATATTCAGTCCGTGTAGCTGTACTCTACTACACAGATACAGACGTTAAGCAAACCATCAAACCAAGTGGCATTAAAATCAGAAACCCCTTTCTACAAACAAAAACAAACGAGATGAACTAAAAAAAACCACAAAACAGCAGTACACGCCAGAATCCAAAACATTATCCTACCTTTGCAAACACAGAGATATTCTGAAGAGTTCGATTTCCCAGCTGCACGGCCTTCAGCACCTTTGCCACACGCGGTGTGACAGTCTTGAACATCTGCTCATTCTCCAGAATGGTGATAAACGAGCTGCAAGCAATTAACTGTAATTGCACCAATTTATCAGGTTCAAAACTTAAGAGTAAAGTAGAGTGTAGAGGCGAAAAAACATAATGACTAACCCAATAGAGTGCCTGGATTCTGGAACAACTAAAGAAGGATGGATGGTCAGAAATTCAGAAATGCAACCATATAACTCACCTATTCTTCACAAGCAGTGCGACGAAACGTTTTCCCTCCCTGCACGCGGTCGTCAAAACCGAATTGCTGCGAAGAGCGCCGACCTAAAGTCAACATGTTCATCGTTGTAGTTATTTATTTATTGTTTAACCAAACGATTTATATGTCATACGAATTCAGAAAGCATGACCCACACCATACCACATGCAGACACACGCACACATACACACGCACACATAGATACACACGCACAAATGCCCACACACACACACGCACACACGGAGGCCTTCGGTTGCGAAGTCACGTATCCAAACGAGGGCACCCACCCGCAAAATCACGCAGAGCAGCATGAAGCACGCTGAGGCCATCTCCCACTGAGCGATACATTCTGTTGGGCTCATCTGTCGTGATGTTACCTAAATACACCGTAAACATACTCATACTCTCGAAGTAATACAATAATACCAGGACCATACTCATACTGCCAAAGATACAGTAATCCTATTTCAATAATGATCCTTGACTACTAAGCCGTTTACTATCGAACGTATGCCTGCAATGCCGGACGACCGAAAACGTAACTAATTGATAATTGTGCCTTGTGCCCGAGAAACCGTGAAAAAGGGTTTAGAACTAATAATTGGAAAATTCACGCTAACGCTTACCACTCCAGGAAGAGCAAATCCACGACTACACTCAGAGTTGAGAGTCGAAAACAGCACACGATAGCAGACGGGTAGAGTAACTCTGGAGATAAGAAAACTAGCTAAAGACAGACTCGCAGACAAAGGAAAAATATTACAGTATGAAACTAACACTAACTTCACAGTCGTAATAACTTTCATTAAAATCGATGTCTAAGAGCCAAACGCGACGTAACACATTACCATAGTAGACAACGTTACCGTAGCTACAATACTGATAATTGTTTAGAAAAGACCATGAAATTGAGAACACTCATCTACGACAAGTTTTCTACGAAAACACTGATCAGCATGAAATTCTCTAAAAAAATCATGCTCCTTAGGTCCTTTGTAAGTTAGTAAGTTAGTTATCTAGAGAGCTAACTTGAAAAAAGCTTCTGAGGTCAAGAAGTGGGGAAAATTTTCGTACCCTTCCACCAAATTTGGACATTTTTATGTACCTATAGAGGTCAACCCTTCCATCATTTTTGCACTTTTTCACGAATTTTCCTATAATTCGCTAGAAAAGGGGCGTGGTTTAGACACCCTTCCACCAAATTATACAAATTTTTTCATGATTTTTTGGCATACCCTTCTACCAATTCCGGACTACCGAAAACAATTTCCACCACTTCTTGACCTATGAAAAGCTTCCCATAAATTCACCTATTGATGCTTGCAAATGTTTGTCCCTCTTCCCCATTTGTCAATAATGGATCCCTCACATCACTCGCAGAAGTGCTTTTTCTAAAACAACACATTTTACTTCACGAATGAGCGAATCGACTTCGACATTCGACTTGAACAAAACACCGACAAGGACTTATATCATCTTCATGGTTTTTATCAAAAAAAAAAATGTTACATCCTACAAAATAGATCCTAGAAAACCGTGATACTTATCACAGCACAATAACAATACAAAAACATAAAAACTCACAGTTTATTCTACTCATAAACAAACTGAAAAAGTATGGCATGTGGTCTCTTCAATGTACTAGCACATACAAATTTCTCTGAACTTACCGGCATTCCGGCAGATAATGACTCACATAAAACGTGTGAATGCCCTTGCTCAACATACGCTTCAAAACACGTGTCGCACCACTTTAAAATAAAAATTACCTCCTCTCCGAGGGGACCAGATCTGACATCTTGGTTGCCGCCAGCCACTCAACTGCCAGTAGACGATGATCATCCGAACGCAGCCGCAGGTAGTGCCTGAAGATGGAGACAAGCGGGCTTAAAGCTGTATAACATCCGGCTTTTGAAACGTAATTCCCATGTAGTCTACGCAAATAACTGTGCGATACACGATACTGCACTAGACTAATCACAATTGTTTGCAGACATCATGTGGTAATACAGTTAACCAATAATACGTTTCAAAAATCGAATGTTATACAGTTTTAAGAACGGTTTAAGAACGACGAGGCTGCTAATGGGAAAAATAACCATGCTCTAATTCTAAAACCTGCGCTATTGACTAACTGACTTACTGACCAAACACACAGTAAACAAACCAAGTTGTGCAACTAATAACATGTAGGTGAAACATTTGACATATTCCGTGTGTGAAACCCACGCAACTTTTGAAAAAAAGGATGGAGCAATAGTACACTAGGGTAGAATATCACTTACGGTAAGCGTACCGTACTGTAAGGTTTAGTTTTCAATCGATCAATGTAAGAAGAAACAAACACCTACTCGATAATACTCTTAACCGGATTCGTAAGTGCCGAACCCTTCAGCAACTTGCCCTCAGCATCGGACCACTCTCTTTTCAAATAATTCAGCGCGTGAAGAGCTAAAAACCAATAATAAACTTTTAAACGAACATTCCATGGAAACCAGAGTTGCCCTGTCACTGTGAGATCTGTCTCATGTGGTCGACTTGCAACAGTATCATACCACGAGTCCCTAGTTAAAAAAGGTAAATAATAATAAAAACCAGACCTCGCGCGCCTAGATATATTATGAACAATCAAAAAGGTAAAGAACTTATGTACACATTATTACACTACTACACATACACACCAACCGTGAGAAAAGTGCTTCTATGAAATACTACGAACCAAGCGAGTTCCTCAATGCGTCGTCGCAAATTTCAATCGGTGATGTGGCCTCCAACAACAATGAAGCAATCTCAGCGGACGGGGCTGACTGAAACAACTAGTTAAACATGGATAACCTATTCCCATCCCGTAATATGTTCCCACCCACTAGTAAACTATAGAAATGTTATAACGAACGGAGTCCAAGTAAAACCGAGCAGAAAAAATGACCAACTACGCTAATAAAAAACGAACGAAATCCACAAACCTCACACAAATAATCCACAAATTTCAACACGGCAACTTCTGCGTCCTCATTCTGGCTGCTCTGAAAAGGACACACAGTTAGAAAACTCACAAAGAATAATAGAAAAACAGACCTCGTGCACCTACACAACTTACTAATCAATGTAAACTAACCTAAACTACTTCCGAAACACACTACTACACAATTACACATAATCTCATTCGCTACTACTACTAATAAATAACTTACTACACCAATAAAACGCGTACACAAAATACAGTAACAAACTAGAAGGAAATAGGATTATTTTATCGTGGGAAAAGTGCTCTGTTTTAGGTATGCTGTGAGTTAAAAATATTGTGATGTGCCTGTGCAGTTAGTTAGTTACATACTTATTCTATCAGAAATATAAACCATGACCTACCGAAATCCTTCCCTTGGAATGATCAACAATGTTCTTTTCCAGAACTTGCATCAAATTCTGCCGTTTGTGTTCCCTTTGGCGTCCCTGTTGCGTGATCGTGCCATTTACTTCCTTACTGAAAACAACTTTCGCTGTAACTTACAGTTTTGTACTACTCTCCCTTCTCTCTCTCTCTCTCTCTCTCTCTCCCCCTCTCTTCTCTCCCTCTATCCAACCCCAAAAATTAATATCAAAGTACCAACCACGAAAGCACGGCAACCAAAACCTTGAGAGCCGCAGTCATCAGCAAGATCATATTCTCATTGGCCACTGGCTGTCCTTCGGCTACAATCGATCTATTCAATTCCTGAATTGAAGGAAAATAAAAACAAGGAGAAATTATATCATCCAAAGTCATTAAGTACCCAAAACGACGCGTTTTTTAAAGTAATGACAGGTCAAAAATAAACAATTAATTGGAAGCAGCACTATTGTAACAAAACTCCACAAAGTAATTACCATGTCCGGGTTTAGCATTATTACGGTATTGCTACTGTTAGTGTACATATTATTATACACATTCATTCCTCATGGTAATACCGCATTTTCTGTGTTACTTATTCTTGATGTTACTACATCTACACCTATGTTTTAGTTAGTTAATAAAATAATGATACTCCAATATTTTTCTAATTTCAGTATTCGTTATTAGTAGTATAATTATTTTACTTTCATTAGAGTTAGGACAGTATTACTGTAACTAATTAAGCTAACGACTCACCTCCACAAAATACTTGGCTGACTTGCAAATCACTAATACAACCACGGAGAGCGCTGAAATGGTCAACTTCCAAATTTGGGCCGCATCACCATGCTGCTTGGACGGGTCGAGGGCTGTGCTCTACAGACAAATATAAATTAAATATCATAAATTAAAGAAAGTAGAAACTGACACAAATCGGTTCTTGGATGAAACATAAGCCACGTTAGCGCATAGGTAACGGTGTAACCGTCACAAGAAGCATTGTCTAATATTCAGAAATTGTTTCAACAATATATATATACATATGCTCTTAATAATGATACATGTGCTTGTCATTACTACGATGGACGACATCACTATGGAATCACCGCGACTCACCACAATGTGCTTTCGTCATTATATAAAGACCAATGGCTCCTCTCTCTCTCTCTCTATTTCTCTCGTATTCTTGCTAAATCGCGAGAAATCACAAGTCACAAGTCAAAAAAAACATAAAACTAACATCCATCCAGGGTGCAATCTTCTTCTCTCGTTTCGGCAAGACGACGACAATGATTCGGAATAGTTGGTCGAGTAAAATGCGAGTGTAGTGCCGCTTCGTTGGAAGAGCCTCAACAAGGGTAAGGGTAAGGTTAGACCTAGATCAGTCTTCTGAAATACACAGTCCGGGTAGCTCTAGTTTCTAGTTAGCTGGCTTACACGCCAGGGTCAGCAATCACACCCCACCGTACCGCGTAACCAAAAAAAGATACATGTATGATAATACGGTACCTAATACGGTAGATCTATTAGTAGATCTATTACTCACTTGGCCTAATTTTAACGCCTAAATGGTTTGGTAGCATTAATTACAAAGCTAACCACTATCCAGTCCGAGTTCCTTTACCGTCCACATAAGTGAATTTGTCATTTGTCAAAATTCAAGGGCTATTTTAAGCCTAACATAGGCCATAAGATATTCCTTCTCCTTCTTTACGAACATTGAACAATACCTTTAGCAACTTTACAACAGCGCACAATTGTAGAGGAATATAACACGATTGTACTTCCGCCACGGGCACTGCCTGAATGAAAGGATTACAAAAGTATCTAAAGCGATAAAAGCATCCGGTTTTTGAAACTTACGTTGGAGAACTGCATCTCCATATGTTGTATGCGACCGAATGTAATCAGCATAAAAATTCGCGCAGTCACTTACACACAATACTTATGAAAACAGCGTCCAATATACTTTAAAAAGCGGATGTTACACCGATTTAAGTAGCACTATTATTCCTCCTTAAAAACAGCTTTAGCATTATTTTGATTATACACAAAATCCCAATGTTTCACTGACTGGTTAAGATGGATTTCACTTTGGTGTAAATTAATGCAATATGTTGAAAAGATGAACTGTCTAATTTAATTGCCCAAGCCTACCCGGCAATTAGTCCTTGAATTGGAATCCTTTCCCTTGTTTTCAGAAGAAGGTTCATCATCTGGATCCTCCACAGCCACCACAGCGTCTACGACATCAGCTGGCTGAAAAGATCAGAATCAGTAATCAGATCAGTAGTAGAATATAAACATGATGGCTCAGTAATTGTGTCGCTGATTATTTACAATATTACTAGTAAGAACGTGATCGGGATTTATCTCCACAGACATCTTAGTATATTACATCAGAATCCACCGAGACTATTTGCGCCTAATTACATGGCATATTATTCATTATAAACCATGGCTAATTAAAATATAAGTTGCAAAAGTAAGCAAGGCCTACAGTACACTCGCACCAACAAACATCTGGCGTTCAACACCAAAAAACTTTCCAGTTTGCAGAAAATTCTAAAGTACTACTAATTACAAAACAGTGTAAAAACTCCGGACAGTACCATCAAGCGCTCAGTCCCAAAGTACAGCACAGCTGTGTGGCGCAGCTGGCTGTATTGTAAATCCTAAATCCTACAAAATTACAAAAACCAAAGCTCCGCCCACAAGTTAAACCAAACCATGTAATATTTGAATACACTCCTCAGTTTGAATGTAACAGCGCTGAGGAGAGGCGACACTACTTCTCCCACGGTAACACCTCTGTTACCATCCGGATAGACACACATGTCCTCATAGCCCCCGGAAACATTTTCTAATTTCTGAACACTACCCACCCCTTAACAGTAACCTATAAATAGGCAGCACAATCATTCCAGGTTCCGTACTAGAGAACATGACTGCATATCTCTCATCATCCTAGCACTTATTCACATTTTCACTCTCATGTCCACATATTTTTTTAAATTATAATAAGCATGTTTCTGTTGTAAGTATCATACAATCACACATCCGCTAACCATTGCATACGTTACTTCTACATATTTCAAACGACACTTATTCTCTTTGCTTGCACAAAATTAAAAACTCATATAATACTTTAGAAGATGAAGTCTCTGCTTCTAATCTCCGCAATCTTCTGCTCTACGATTACTATTCACGCAGCCGTCTACTACAAGCCCGAGTACAGCTTTTCGGCGGATCTGGTATGCTTCATAACTTTTTAACTTCTAATTCTAATATTTATTGCTAATTTATTTCCAAGGTTCACAAGGTAACATATCGTAGCTACCAAAATCATCGCGATTTCCACAAATAATTTTGCTTAGCGTTAGCGGTAGAGTGTACTGCTTGCTGGTACCGATAAGTTTCTTCCGTAACCGTAACCACCCCAAACAAACTAGCTTCTGAAGGCATTCACCACTACGATCTTGGGGAACTTTTCCCAGGGGACATAAATAACATTCTAAAGTGAGGCCGGTGGAAGAGACCCCCTCTGGTAATATAGGGGAATATGGTCTCTGATTCAGAAAGCCTGGTACAAAGAACTCGAGACGCACGACCGTATGCCAGAGACTTACGTGCGTTTCCTCGCCTTCAGAAAGCTAATCAAGGACTTCAACCCCGTACAGGACGAGATGCTCAAGGTATGAACAATTGGAAAAGCTTTATCAAGATATATCCTACTAGACGTCGTACACCTATATCAAAATTTGAAACTAAAGTGTTGCATCTATTTACCAAAATAAACGCGGCTAAATCGCTAAATACGCCTCCCTACAGATTCAATGAAACTCGTCTACTTCTCAGTTATTAGTTAAGGCTATAACATAAATAATTTGTTGTGCTAAGTGCTAGAGTAATTTCCCCAAACTGGAACAAAAAAAAATCGAATACACAAAAAATCTCAGAAAGAATACAAAAAAACTAATATCGATATATGCAATAAGTACAGGCTTATCTAGGCCGAAAAGGAGAAGAACTACGCATCAAGGAATTCTCAATGAGCTACGATCCAACGAGGTAAGGAGTGACTACTAAAACATTCACCAATCACCTTCATGGAATGACATACATAAACTACAGCTACAGCGCTACATAGTCAGGTAATTTAATAGTACGAGCAATTACGATAGCTGGAATTCACTGCTAGAAAGAATCAAAGAATAGAAGTCTAGAAGAAACGTATCAAAACTCAAGACTACCGGCCAAAAGCTCCAAAAATCCAAAACAGTCTCAAAACCTCCAAAATTTCAGATTGAAAAACGCCTGGCCCTTCACCAACCGTTCATCGACGCAATGCGCCACCGTGCACGTCGCACTGTGCACTTCGTCTACAACTACAGCATCGTAAAGTCGTGAACTAAGATTAAGTGCAACATGGCGGAAGTATATTCGACATTATCTTTATCTTGTTAGTATCTAGCAAATAATAACCGCTACCCACATAATAACTGCTTTACTTTAGTTTGTGCTTGCTTGCGGCTCACCGGCTAACTATTTTTGATGTGTTCGAGTTTCGGGGTAGAGTGTGCTTATTTACATAGTTTTGTTCTCGTCACATCATTTTACTCTTGCTTTGCTTTGCTTGACTCTTGCTCCTTTTAGTGCAGCGGTAATAAAATATTAATATTACAAAATATAACCTCCATCTCTACTAACTATATACGACGTTCATCTCTACTAACTCTACACTCTACACAATACATAATGTCAACTCATTGAGGAAATATTTCACAAGTACAGCATAAACTGTAAACCCAATTTAAATCCAGATACCCTATACGAAAATACAACCAACAAAGGACAAAAATACAAAGAAAGCCAATATGACCACATGTCGCAGTCATAGGACCAACTGATTAAAGAAAAACTAAAACAGAGTAACCAACCTGACTAAATGCACTTACTGGCTCCTCCGCGCCAGCCTTTTTCTTCCTCTTGCCATTGGTTTTCGCTGGCTTTGAAGGTCTTTTCACAGTAGCTCGAGCTCGATCACCAACCTACAAAAAATCAACTCTAAGATTAATTAATCCCCACTTCACAAGCCCGTTGACTGATTACTGTTGTTAATCTATTCATTATATACGTATCACGATAAAAGACAAAAGACTGGAGCGTACGTACGCAGAAGAAAAATTTCAAATCTTGCAGTTTTGACACTAGGCTTGGGCGTCCTACAACTTTGTTATTTTTGATTCGTCGCAGCAGCAGCTAGTACTTTGTTTCGTATTCAACATAAAACATACAACATCGAATTTGGTATTACAAAATCAAGGAAAAAGTTTATCTACAGCTAAGCTACACTGTTTCCTGGTGAGCAAAAAATAATTAGCATAACACCGATAACCCACCACAACGGTCTTCCTCTCCCGCAGAGACGCCGACGGGACTGCCCACTCGTGGAGTTCTGGAATTGGAATTTTAGAGAATGACTTCCAGGCTGGGCATAAATCGATTATGCGTAAAATACGCACCGACCAAACCCCCGGGCTGGCCTGATCATCTCCGGGAATCATCACAATTTATAGGGGCGTAATCGGGCACATATCGAGCTTTTAGTTTTCTTGTACTGTACTCCTACCATTAATGAATCATCAAACAACCACCAACTCAAACGTACTACTTCAATTACCTACTAACTGAAACAACACATAAGTCAAGGGCAATGAGAGAAACGTTACAATCAACCAACAATTACTCGACTTTAATTACTGAACATTGCGTCATCTACTTATAACCAGTACATAATCCAGTGTGTAAATTGTAAATTGACGTGACTGTTATGCGTGTAGCTAGTGAGTCCGAAACAAAATATTTCAGTGATATGCTATCCAAATAGAGGTTGTTACAATCCTTACTTAGATGCTCTGGTCGCTGAGCCGGATGTGATCGGTGGGTGTGTAACTTGCATAACGCATAGTTTTGCGCGTAAATTCCGAAGATAACCCGCACATGCAATGTATATAAAAAGTGCCCAATTTAACGCCACATTCAGCCAATCGAAATTTGGACTCTGAGTGTGATTTACATAAAAACAAACACAATCCCCCACCATTCACAGCGTAGACAATATACTTCTGGGCTTCTACGAGAAGTTGAAACTTCTTCGACATGATCTCGGCCTTTGTAGACCCACCAGTCCGTTCCGGTGAACTTGCAAACGTGTTCAGCAACTAAAATGGGAGAAAACATCATAGCTGAATAGTGCATAGTGACTGGCGAGGCTATGGGTACTATAAAAACAAATACCAAAGCTAACAATTAAACCAAACCAATTTTTGCAAAATTGCAAAGATCTAACAAAAAGATTGGTAAACGTGTCGACATACAGTACACCACCTCCACACTATCAAAACCGACAAACAATTACATATGAATTACATATAAAAGCCCCGTGAGACCCAACAATCAGCTCAGCTGGTAGCTGGTGTAATGTACAGTATGATGTCACTTGCCCGAAATGGATTCAAAATTTCCTGACCTCCTAATCTCCTGACCGAAAAGCCAAGTTTATAAATTATCCTACCATTCTCAACCATTGGATCACATGATATAGTGAAGTGGCAACATCTTGTAGATCCGACGGTCGACGATCGGCCACCTCCAATCCGCCCATGGAGACATTTGCTTCTGAAATAGAATATCCTAGGTGGTTCGTGTATTTTTAAGCGGTATGGCTTGCGGGTTTGAGTTTTTTTATAATTGCTGCGCTTCCGAAACGGAAAGACACATGTTACATGTTATACATGGGAATACAGTTGTAAGTTGTACATGTTCACCGCCCAAATATATTCAAAAAGGGTATATGAGCGGCAATTGAAATATAATACAGCACTACAACCAGCTGACCACCCTAATTAGCCTAAATATCTAATACTCATTGTAAGCGGAAACTAACCAAAGGCAAACTCAAATAGTTTCCAGTGATTCTTCTCGGCCAGCTGAGTGTCGTCCTCTTCCCAGCGTTGACGAAGGAAAGATACCTGAAATTCAGATTCAGGGGTATTGTATACGAGTCTACAAGTCCGAAGTCGAAGATACGCTGGTATCCCACCTAGCTACCTTTGTAGACGTACAATCCCACTTTACCAGGGCGCTAACAAGGACCAATGTTCGAAAATAAGGATACGGAAACTTCACCCAGTCCACCCCTGACCCCATTTGTATACACATACTCCATTGGCACAAAAAAAGCTGAAGGCAAATTCGCAGTTCGCACAGTCGGGCCACAAACCCAACTGTACACCAAGCTCCGAATCGCAATACCACATCACAGACCTAGACTGCTCAATCCCAGACTCCAAGAATAAAAAAGGGCACGAAATACGAGAACCAGAGACCTTACCTCTTTAAGCAGTTCAAACAATGGAACACATTCAGCCAGCCTCTCCGGTGGAGGTTTCAACCACAGCGTTGGAGAGGTCAAGAACTTCGGATCTTCTAGATCACTGAAAGGCAAGAACAATTAGCATAGCAAACAGCAAAGCTCGCTGTCCTTAAAATCAATGTGTCAAAGTAATTGAAATATTATAATCATAATAAACCGAAGGTTGCAAATAAGTAAAACAACGTACGTGTCTCCAATATAATTTTCAGCTCGTTCTTCGAAAAATTCGCGACGAAATCCCGCGAGAAGCCGTTCAGCCCAGTGGACCTGCATAGGGAAAACGCCAATTACCCTACATAGTCTCATAGTCAAAATATTCCACGTCACACCATTTATGCTATATATCGTTGAATAACTTTAGCTTTCCTTTACCAGTAACAACAGTAACACTATAACAAGCTCGAATCCGCATATATATATATATATATATATATATATATATATATATATATATATAATATATATATATATATACTATAAAACAAAACTAGTATGTATATGTAGGTATGGCACTGTAACAGCAACCAGTATGTACTAGTACAAACGGTTCTTTTTAAACATTTTTAACCTAGATCAGAAAACAAAATCCAAATACCAAATCCTGAGCTGAAGTGAGGCACTCAAAAGCACAAAAAATCACCTAAATAAAGGAAGAAGAAAATATAGTCGTTAGGTCTTAAAAACTACAAACTACAACAAACTAAAATATAAAACAACGATACACAAAAACCCTCACCAATGCATCCGACGGCTGGATCTGCATCTTTCCCTTCAGAATCTGGGTGAGCTGTCGGTATCCAATGGCTCGTAGTCTCGGACTTGAGCAAGAAATCTCCTCAAAGGTCTTGAGCTGTGTTCGGAGATTCTCCTCTCGGTACGGTGATCTGCCCACGAGGTCGCTCCTCATTTGCATAAGGACACCAATAACGGCCCACAGGCGTTCACGCTCCGTGATACCCTTGGCGAAAAACGACAGCGTTTCCTCGACGGCAAACTGCAACGAAGAAAACATAAACACACATCCTTTGATCCTTTATAACTGTACTTCTATGTATTATATTCTAATCTTCCGTGCCCGTCTGAATCGGAAGGGCACTGCCAACACACTCTACATGGTCAGTAGACGTTACACAAACACATGAAATACCGCTTGTGGCCCAAGGAACAACAACATGCAAGAGCAAATGTATACAAAGTAAATACATGTATGCGAATACAGGAATTTAGGGAATAATGGTGTTCACGACAATGATTGGTACGTGGTACTAAAGAACAATAGCCAAATCATTAACTACAGTTGGTCACAAGTCACAAGAAGTAATTTAGGTCAAACAATTTACGCTCTGATTTCAAGCGCCAGTGGGCCGCGCGCTAGAATGAATAAAGAAAAGCGTATAAACACGAACGAACAGCATAAAACAACCAAATAACCAGTCTCACTCACCTTCAAGCGAAGATGCTTCGTATCCTTCGTGTAAATGGAAATCAGTAGGCTCAAGAGCTTGCATGTGTTTTCCACCGAAAGAACTTCAATGAGATCCATGCACTTCTGAAAAATCGCAGAAAATTTACCAAAACAGTTAGATGGTAACCGAAAGCCCTCAGCTCTCACTCGAGGGCTCAAAGGCGTCTATAGCTACACTCGAATTAATACGTGATACCACATCACTATCACTGATCGCTGCAAGAAAATATGTGTTCGCTTCAGTAAAACGTGCCATTACTACAAGTTACAAGCCCAATTAATAAATTGTATGTAATAAATCTTAAAGTGAAATACCGCCGGTTTTTGAAACGCATCATGTACAAGTACAACTGAATTCTTATGTACTTATGCTAATTTACTCGAATTTAGCTCGATTTTTTATTCTAATGTTCATTTGTGTATGTGTTTCAAAAACCGGCCGGTATTTCGCTTTAAAGAAAAAGTTCAGCAAAAAAACACAACACACTTGTAGCTCGGCCACAAATGGAGTAAGCCTCTGCATATGATTATCCACCAGAATCTCAATAGCGGATAGAATAGCCGCCGTCTCAGAATCCATGGTACCAAGGCCGCTGAGCATCTTTGCGAAAATTTCCTAAACACCGAGGGCTTATTTCAAGGATTTCAAACGGATAAACAGGGACTAGAAACAAAACAAGTCCTAAAGCCCTCAAGCCCCCCAATTAAAAAGGTTAAGGTTACATTAATGACAATACTCCAAGACGGAGTAACATACCCCAATACAATACGTCCTAGCACTTTTAACGAAATATGACATAAATTAACCAATTAGCATACCGGTCGCTTCTTCTCGACAGCCACAAAGCACTCCGTGTACAGTACTGAGCCCAATCGTCTTACGGCGCCATCTGTGCTCCAGATCAGATTGCGGCACATTGACATCACCGACACAAGGTGAGTCGCGATAAACTAGAAGACGGATTTTATCGTGATGGATAATGGAGATCTAGTCTTATGTGGGTAGGCATTATTGGTCCTACTGTATGAGTTTGGAAAATTTTGATTACTGAAATTTTATCCAGCTACCGAAGAGATTGCGGCACATACCACAGAGGTATGGTACAAGATGAACGCAGCTAAACTAGAAGAAGGAAATATTTGGAAAAAAAAACAGAGTATCAAGCATATCACCACCACATCACAGCAAGACAAACCAGACAGCAGACTGAAACTAGAATTCCTCCAATTTAACAGCACGAGAAACTACTACAATCAAAAGCGGCATCACGTCGCACAAAACCCAAAAAATACCTTTAGCACAATCAAAAGCACAATCAAAACTAGCACAATCAAAAGCGGCATCACGTCGCACAAAACCCAAAAAATACCTTTTTGTAACAAAATGCACTTTTGAAGGTTTGAAAGAGCCGAGCAGGGTCTTCTGCAACAACGATCTAAAGGGCAATCGTTAATGGAAACCCAAAGTAAAAGTATGCTCCATCGAGCTAAATACAAAAAAAAACATACATAAACACTCAGAAAATATTGTGAAAGTTAACAAAATGATCTATATGATGTTACCTTATTTAAGCTTATCAGCGCTTACTTATTCATATCGTCAACATTATTTATCCTACAAATTATAATAACAGTAAGTATTATTGTTGTTATTATTACTATTATTAAAACATCTACCTGGCTCTTCATCGTATTCTGCACTGCAGGCGGGCAGCATTCAAGATCCATAATCGCAAAGGAAAGGAGAACGTCAAAAAGACCATACTCCTAAAAAAATAGTTAAAGTTAAGGTCGTAATGACGCTTTCAAAAACCAGATGAAGGATAAAGGATAAAAGAGCAAACCTTCAGTTTCTTTTCATCCACATCAATATCCCGAATATCCGCATCTTGCTGTGACTGTTGTTGTGATTGTTGGTCAGCATCATTATCCACATCGGAAGAAGATTCCTTGCTATGAACACCCTGAAAGGAAACACATCACAAGTCTTCTTCTTAGGGGCCTTAGGGCGCATTCGAGTTGGGCAAAATGAGAACAGTTCGCGAAATAATCAGTTCGAGTTCACTGTTAGCCAGTGTCAGCGCACTGTGAAATATCCCGCTCATATGAGAGACAGAGAGACGCAGAGTCTTGAAAATATTTTTTTCCTGGGCCCTCTTATTTGTCAACAATCCCTCACCCTATCAACTCGAACAGAATATTTCGCGAAATTTTTGCAGTTTGCCTAACTCGAATGCGCCCTTATGAAGAACATAACTAAAAGGAAAAAAGAATCACATATGATGATACCCCTCTATTTGAAAACAACTTAAAACATAGCTATTCCCATTTCTTAACTCGGTTCACTTATCAAGAAAACTCAAAGACGGCTGCCGTTGCGGGGACCACAACGGAGCACGGAGCCTATAATCTAAGAGCAAGACAACACTAACCATAAGGTACCTAAGAACACTAATTACCATGACTAATTACAGTTGCTATGATAAAAACTTGTTCAACTTCCCTGATCCAAGAAACTTGGAAAGGTTCAAGATCCAAGAAACTTGGAAAGGTTTCTTGGATCAGGATCAGGGCTGGCCACCCATTCCGTAATCAAAGATGGCCTATATCTCTGGAGCGCACTACTTCGGTAGTCCAGAGCGGACTGCAGGGACCCCTTCGTTCGGGGCATTGCATAACAGTCCTAGCTTTAACATTTTATCCTTTAATTACATCTGATATGATAAAAAAAATAGTTGCTACCTTCAAGAAAGCCGTCACATCCTTCCAATGTTTATTCCCAGTAATCTGTAGGAAGCGTGCAATTTTGCCGAAGATCTCACAAACCACATCATCAAGGCTCATGCGGCTGAAGTATAAAATTGATGCTGTATGAGTAAATGTAGAAAACCAAGAAAAAAACTACCTCACGAAACAACACATCAAGCATATTAGCACATTAACTACGTTTACGCTTGCGCTTGAACTGAAGACTACATTTGAAGACTACATACGTGGAATAAGTAGGCTCGAATTGAAGCTTACGCGCCAGGGCTAACTTGCCCTGCAATAAAGGTTAAGCGACATAACGGCCGGTTTCTGTAACGAATGATGGACACTGCGTTCCTATGTATGTATTCATATATTCATAATTCACGTCACGCTAAGTGAGCGCATATTGCGCTCTGTTTTTTATTCTACTAATCATGCTCTGCCCAGCTCTGCTCATTTGCGTATGATGCTTGGGAACTGGGAACGCAGATATCCAAAATCCGATTCACAAACCCGGCTGGTATACCGCTTTAAAGCCTAGCCTAGTAACAAACCTCCCAGTGCTTCGCAGTTTCATACGCTCGATTTGAAGGTTGGCGCTAAGATCGTTGAGTACCGTAAGCAGACCCGTCTTGTCCCGTCCGTCGATACAATCCAAGCACAGCAAAACTAACTAGAACAAGGTAACATACGAAATCGAAAACCTCAATAAGTGCCCGACAACGTCCCTAAAATAGTTGGACATCATCTGGCACAATACAAATAGGAGTCTCTTTAAAAAACAACGGCCACATATCGGGGTTTCCACTACATTGTAGACACAACATTGTGGAAAAAAAGTTGACAAATAGCTGGAATTGCTGTCCTGCATTCCTGCATATTACATTAAAAGTTACAATAAAGAGTGGTCATTCAAATTAAAATATAATAATTAACAATACAAACCTGAGGCACAGACGCCGCATCAAATCGCATCACATTCTTCGTGAGAGAAGAGCAAATCTGAAAAGAAGTAAGAAGCATTTATTATTTAGACACTAAGTAGGTTGGTTCAACCCCAACTCTCAGCAACCAAATACCTTCAAATTACAGTTCGCCATCACACACGTAGCTTGAGCTCGTGGCTAGATGTTTTGCTAGGTAAGAATAAGAAAAGCGCCCCAAGCCACGGCCACACCCTATTCTACATCTCTCAAAAAATTTTCACGAACTGCGAATCAGACTAAAGCTAAGACAAGTTCAAAGGGATCTATCTTTCTCTCTCTCTCTCTCTTCGCCTTCACTGTTGACTACCTACGCACTTCAATGATAATAATATACGAAAATTGATTGTAATTATATAACCTTGCAGGCCTTGCACCACGTGACACTTGTAAAAAAGACGAGTAAAAATTCACCTCCTTCGACACCGCACTACTCATCCGAAGCAATTGAAGTGTCGCAAGGATTGCAGAGCGAAAAGAAGCTGGATCGTGTGGAGGACTGAAGTAAACATAACTAGATATATATATTACTTTTGAATCACAGTGATCCATGGTTCCACAGGGTTCAATACAAACATTGTGTCAAAAGCATACGGCTCGAGACTCGTTCTACAGAGGCTCTGAGACAAGTAGTAAATGAGCCGTTTCGCCTTGTGCTCAAAAGTGAACCTTTGGGTGCATACGCCGCAGTGGACCCACAGCCATGATGAATGGCCATAATGATTAATGATTCAGCAAGGCAATTTCAAATCAGAAGCATTTATACTGTTACAACAGTCCAACTCCAACCACACTGGATTCGATCATTCGATGATAAAAACTTAAGACAAGACAAATGTCGAGTTAATATTAAATAATTAAATTAATAAAGAAAGGAGAAAGGATTATTCACAACCACAACAACACAAAAGTCCCAAACAAAGAACTAAAGAGGAAACAAATTGGAAAAATATAAGTGAAGAGTGAAGTGAATAAATTCCAAACAACGAAAAAGAACCAACTCTCGGAGCATCATTTCCATCAGTGCTTGTGCGACTTCTTCATGGCAGGATACGTCAGGAATCACCTAGAACAAACAACAAATTTGCATTCTCAACTTCTAAACTTCTAACTCGAACAACAAGGTTATGGAGAGCTACAAACGTAACAAATTGCAATGCTACGACATGTGGAAACCGCAACATATTCTGTATGCAAATTAACACAAATCGTACATTGTATTATTGTATAACATTATAAATGAGCTGACATGTGAGCATAAATAATATAACAAAGGGAAGTAATTAAGAACACAAACAAACCTCCGGAATCGCTCGAATCAGTTCATCCCGTGATTTGGCCTTCCAGTCTTCGATATTACGACACAAAATAGCCTGAACTACGTGAGAAACTGTGAGAAACATTATGTGAGAAACATGAAATTCAAAAGCAAAGCATTTAACTTATATTAAATCTTTAAACAAACTTCACATTTACCTTCCAACTGTAAGCAATGGGCATGTGGGCAAGATACTTCCAAGTACAGTACAAGGACTCAGGCATACTATCTATATCTCTAGCTATACGGAGTGGGGGTAGTGATTCCGTTATCAAAATGAAATTTACAAAAAAATTAACATAATACCCTCATAATTGAATGACAATCAAAAACACAATCCAGGTATCGAATCTGTGCGACGCAACTCAACGCGAGATCTTCTGTGCCGCTTTCATCACTAAAGCAGTTCTTTTGAAAATTGAATTTTGAGTATATTTTCATTGTTCATCCAACCTCACCTCCGTAAACGTAAACCAAACACACTCTACTGTTGTCATCATAAACCGGCGCCTTGGTCAGCATATCACCACTGTATGGGTATGGAACCCTGTATCTGTATCATACAATCAGACTAGACGACAACGTCAACTACAACTGTATACTGTATTCAAAGAGACTTGCACAAATCGGCTTTTTAACTCTACGGTATTCAATGGTTAATGTTACAACATACGTACGGAAGCAATGCACTAAAAAGAACAACCCACCTCTTTGCAAGTATTCCCATATGAGCCATTAACAGATCGAAGGATCTCGTCTGAGTATGACTGCAGAGAAGAAATGCCCTGTAAATCGTGTCCTGCCGTCCCAGTGAACTGTAAAAAAGGTAGACGTAAAAAGTTAAAAAGTAAGGTGTCTCTCCGCTACATTTGAATGTTGCCTTTAAAAGAGCTTCGCTATCTATCACAGACTGATAGTCTGTATGACCCTCACACAATTTCAATTACAGCAGGCAAAGCACCCAAGGCCCATGATGCAAATAAACAAACAAACACATTAATAAATATGAAACTTACGACTGCGTCGGCGTTAAGTAAAGTTTCAGGTTGCGAGAAGACTCCACTATAGCAATTTCTAGGTCAGCTATAATCTTGTCGCGCTTCTAAAAAATTAAATATTGCACGCAACTCATAGCACTACGCACAAAAATCTGCAGTGCCAGTGTTTGTGAAAATAAATGGTAGGTTTAAGTGGGATTCATATATAGTGGGCCACTTTTGGTCATATTTTTCGCACAAAATGAAGTATCCCCGAAGCCATATTCACCACTACGATTCCCTTGTGAGACATTCGTCCCTGAGCACAGAAAATAGCATTCCAACTCAAAAAGCAGGGGATTGAGTGGTGAATATGGCCTCAGCTAGGGTCCACGATTCTCTACCACGGCAACTGCATTGGTACGTAAGACAACAATATTACATCGGCATACTGGCATACACGGCCAGGAATTATGAAATTATTTGTGATTAATTATTACAAATTTGCTCACCGAAGAATTTGACAAGTCCTTCTGGAGGTGTTGCACAAACGCTGAATGATTCAAGTGTTTGCCTGAAATGCAAAGTGATAATGATCAATAACTTTCGCGCTTTTTCAACGCGTTCTATTAGAGAAATACTCTTCATTCCATTCTCAACACCACGTAAAAGCATAAGTTTACATGTTGTGTGAGCATTTTATAACATTATGACAAAAGCATGCGTGTGTCATTCGATTTGCACAGTTGAATAATAAACGAAAACACTCACCCAAGTGAATATATGTTTCGGAATTTTCGTCAGTATGTAATACACACCCTGACTGCAACAGGTACTTTTCGAAATCATTTTTCGGTGCCACGCTCTGAAAATTGAAATGTTTCAACAATAATATAAAACATATATACTAGAACTAAGGGTCATCGTTGACTAAACAGTGAAATGCTTTTGATTCTGTGGTGCAAGAGACACACTTATAATATACCCGCTTTAACAAAGGAACGTGGAAGAGCGAAGAGCAGATATAGTGTATCTTTATGTCCTCGTCTCATCAGGTTAACGACCATTAGTCCTTCTTATCATAAAAGAAGAGAACCCCCATTCAACCTTCGTGATTCACAGTTTCGGGGTAAAGTACTTTCGTGATATGGTACGTATAAAGTGCGAGGCCCGACGTCGAGCAGTTTGTCATCTGGAGCTCGTCGCCTAATGCTCAAGCTGTCTGGCCTCTGAGGAACGAGACAAGTCATAAGCTGAACTGTACTGACAATCTTTGAACAAAGTTAGGTTAGAGCAAACGATTTTTTTTATAAACGTCACATACGTGTTCCTCGTACAACGGTCGGCCTCCCGTACCGGTTCCACACGGCATAGCGCCACGTTGAGATCGCTGACTGAATTGTGACATGCTTCTGACGAACGCATCCTCGTCTATTACCAACTCATCGCTAGGAGAATCCGCACGCTCGTACAACGCTGCAAAAACAGCGCAAAAATATAACTAAAGCTAAAAAGAACATCGCTCAATCGTCACGACAATGAGAATGTGTAAAATCAAGAGAGAAAAGCTGTTGACGTCATTAAACGCGCCCATAGAATTATATACGAAAAAATATGTACAAACGAACCGCCCCGTTGCTTGGACTTCGGTATACGAACATCATCAAAATTCATATCGAAGTCGTCTTCTCCGTTATCGAATAGATCTTCTTCTTCTATTTGGGAGGTCATCTGTCAAGCAATAGAGTTAAGTTCTTGAAGAACTAACACAACTTCCAAGCAGAATAAACACAGAAACAGACAGATCGCACTGCACTTCGACGACGTTATCGTAGAGCTGACAACGTTATCGTAGCGTGGAAGCATGAACAAACAAACATCGACAGCAGCGGCGCTGAGTAGCATGCAAACAAGCAAGGAGATGAACATTATATTTTATTCATTAAAATTTAAAAAATTAAATTAAAATTAATTTAAAAAAAATTTAAATTCGTATTTTTAAAATTTATTTTTTCCCGCCTTCACAAAGTCTTAGTGTACGGTACTGTAAGCACAAAATTGTTCAGTGTGCGCGGTAGGATGAACTTTTTTTCTGTATATACTGTTCATACTGTAGGTACAACTCGGTTTTCCTTTTCTCAAAAATTCATCAAAAAAAATTGAATACTTTTATGAGAATTGAGAATGCGAAAGTAAGGAACTTCCAATACAAAATATGTGAATTTACCACAAATCCACTCTAGTTTTCCATTTTCTCAAGACTTCAATATGTTTCGAATATTGAACGATGCTTCTCTGCCATATATTGGTTGTATTTATCCCCATTACCTTTGAGTCTTCTTCATTGCGAAGTTAAAACCGAACATAGTGATGCTTAAACATATTTTATTGAAAGCACTTTGGAATAAATCATAAATATGTCTATTTGATCAATATTACGGTAATAAATTGGCAGTACATACGATATTATAAAACACAAGTAATACAATGGTAACATATCTCAAAGTATAAAAAATGTCTCTGTCTTTTAAAGCGAAATGCTAGCCCCAAATTTGCATATGATAAGCAAATCCTATGTATCCTATGCTAGTTTTGTACGATCGTCCACGGCAATCGTACAAAATTAGCATAGGATACATGGGATAGATAGGATATCCTATGCAAATTTTCCAAAGAGGTAGCATTTCGCTTTAACTAAAACTTTGCTTCCGTGGAATATAATTATATTAATCTCAATCTGAAATGTAGGATATTTTTAACGATAGTGTTTCTTCGGTTTGGCCTGTTTCTCCATTTTGCACGAAAAGCAACACCTAAAAAGAAGGAAAATTGTGTCTCGCAAAGAAAATACTAACAAATTCTTCTCTCACAATCAGATAACACCGTATGTTGTCTACTGTATGTCAATCTGGTGTAGTCACCAAATGGTTTTTCTGTAAAACCATTTGGTGACGGGCCAACTACGGTTTTTCTGTGGTTTCCGCAACCAGTGGAACCGTAAAATTCACGAATGTTCAGAACAACGGCACTTCACCAACCTCGATTCCAATAGGCTTTTTCACAACCGAATTGAAGGTTATGACGGCTTGCGCTGAAGATTGGGCAGGAATTTCGAGAATCTGAAATGTTCTATAGAAATAGAGGATCGAACTGAACCAAAGCTCCGAGGGCCCGTGAAGATCAGCTCTGTCGAATTCAAATTGGCAGTACACACAATATAAATAGCCCTAGCGACAACGTGGCAGAGGTTTTTTAATCTCGCATCCGCCATGGGGTCCTTAGGTTGGAGTTGGACCGAAGTGCTCCCTGTAACACCTTACCTCTGAAGCCTAGGGCGGCGGAAAGAGGAACACTATATGCCCTACGAATACCCCAAATGCGTATTTTCTTTGTAATTCTTTATGTTCAACTAAGATTTGCCCGAAAATGTACATTACCTCTCTACAAGGTACTCAAGAATTTGGCGTCCCTTGTGGAAGTAATAGATGCAAATTATGTCCTAACATTTCATTTGAACACGTTGTACGCAGTAGCTCGACGAAGTATTTTTCAAGTCTATATGCCACTTCATCTTCTAACTGTTCTAGTAAAGGAGTCATATATTGTATTACATGCGGAAAGTGTGGAATACAGTATGTCGGAGAGACAAAACGTTCTTTGAAAGCACGTTTGGTACAGCATAGATTTCACTTTAAGAAAAATTCCAAAGATACTGTACTGTACCGACACTTTTCGGAATGTCAATATGGCGTAGATACTAAGGTTTTCACGCTTCATCTACTGGACACACTAGAAGAAAACAAAAATGATGCACTTAGAAAAGATAAAGAACTTTTCTGGATAAAACTTCTTAACAGTGCTTTTCCATATGGACTGAACGATCAAATCAAAGGATATGGTATTATAAGCGATCGTGCAAAGTCAGGTCTAGGTAATTCTAATCTTCCATATTGGTCCCTAAAAGTCACTAGACCTTATAAGATTCGTGGTCCAAGAAAAAGACGCGGAATCAATAAAACTCCTGTTAATGAGCTTGATTTATCCGTTCTAACATCATACGACAAACTTTCCAATTACAATTTTTCACTGCGCAAATCAACAAAAAGATTTTTGTTGCGAGAATATTACGAAAATGGTCTGTCACATTTACAAAGAAAAAATATTGAAGCGTTGTGCGGTAAAATGACCATACCAAGTCGAAATTCCAAACCAACCACTAAACCAAGGCAACCTGACTTCACTCTATACATTCCTTTCTATGATGACAAAAAATCACCAAATTTGCAATATTTGATAAAGAAGCGCATAAAAGAACATTGTGTTAATAACAATATCAATGCACAAAAACGCCCATTTATTCGATTTTGTTATAAATACAATATCCCCAATGGTCCCAAGTTGTTCAATTACAAAGATCATATCACAAATAGAGAAATTATTGATCATTGTCACTGTAACGAATATTTGCACTTGTGTACTAATAAAGAAAAAATCAGTTTGAACAATACACTGCACATAATATCTGGTAATTCGGATATCTTTTCAGTTACATCTCCTAATGCGGTGAAAGTGTTCAAAAAAGGTACCAAATACCGTGATGAATTCACCAATAATATGTTACAAAGATTACTTGTATGTTTAAGAGAAGATATACACGATAAATTGGAAAAATATTGTAACAAGCGTAGATTAATTACAAGATTTCCCTTAAATATCGAAGATTTCATTACCCTCGAATGTAGTCGTTCAAAATCTTCTGTCAACCATGACGAAATTGCAAAAATTAGAAAACAATTTGTAATAACATGTGTTGACAAGGCTCCTAGTAATTTCTGTTTTACTTGCCCTCGATTATATAAAATGTTTTTAGACAAGGAATTAGGAACTATCAATGGCACCACTATTGGTAATGATACGTATTCCCCTTATAATGCGCGATCCATAGGTACCATTATAAATGATCACAAGGCTTTTTCATCCTTGTTTAAAATTAAAGTAGAGGACGAAGACTTACTTCTCCCTAATATTTATGCAATTCCAAAATTGCATATGGAAATCATAAAAATGAGGTTTATCACTGCTGCTAAACACAGTAGTTTAAAGCAATTATCGATTCTAATTCAAAAAGTACTAAAACATCTAAAATCTCATTTCAAAAACTATTGTAACGCCTCTTGCAATTGGTCATCAAACACATACACTCATTTTTCTATTGACAATTCACTAATTATCACTAATGGATCTGAAATCAACAAGTATGAAAATGTGAAGACTTTTGATTTTGCCAGTCTTTTCACGAATCTCCCACATGCGACTATTATTACTAATATTTTCGAACTGGTAGACATATGCTTTAAAAACTCGGGGCGTGAGTTTCTCAATGTTGGTTATAAAGCTTGCTATTATACGGATAAAGCAACTAACAACACGTATTCCAAACTAGAAATAAAACAGATAATCTCGTATTTGATTAAAAATAGCTTCCTCATCTTTAAAAACAATGTTTTCCATCAAATAAAAGGCGTTCCACAAGGTGGAAATGCGTCACCTTTACTTGCAGATCTAACACTTTCAATGCTAGAATTCAAGTACCTTAAAAATTCTGCTAATATGTATTTAAGCCGTAATGCCAAAATTTATCGGTATATGGACGACATTTTAATCCTATATAATCAACCCAACATCCCAATTAAATTACAAGAAATATACCCTAACTGTTTAACTCTGGAACAGGCTAATCAAACAGATAAAGAAGCAGCATTTCTTGACTTGCACCTTAACAAGCAACAGAACTGGATAATAAATCTATACAATAAAACTGACGACTATTCATTTGAAGTTAATAGGTTTCCTATATATGATACAAAACTATGCATTTCAATTAGACACAATTGCATAATCGGCGAAACTCTACGAATTAGCCGTTGTACGTCGACATTAGCCCTTTTTAAATCTAAAATAATTGAATTTTGTGATAAACTGATCAAGAACGGCTACCCCAATGTTGTTGTTATCAACATGTACATAAAAAGTTTTAATGTTTATCCCATTATACCTCACAAGTACAGGTCTTCCGCTAAATCTCTCTCTGAATGGGTGCGGTCTACTTTGGCAATCAATTGTTCCCCATAAGCACATAAGGGACAGACATGTATACCCATACCCATGATATCCTAATCATATGGGAGGTCACTGTTAACGCGACGCAACGCCCCGCATAATAGTACCTTAGCTTAGATATGTATATCACCTTAAACTCATACTTTCACCATTTTCTATTCTTTGCATTTAACAATCTTTGTCAAATATATATTATATATTTTTATTATCACCTTTTGATCAGGGTGTCGCACTGACGAGCACCCCCGCCCTGATCAAAAATCCTCGTCTGCGACAGGGGGTCGAAACGAGGTCCGTGTTTGACACGGTATTTACATTCAAAAATTTTTTTTTAAATTATCTATCTATTATTGTTTGTTTATTGTTTAACAATTATCTCTCTATTATTGTTTGTTTATTGGTCTATACTTGGCTGAGGTTGCAAGTTTTGAGTATACTGGCATTGGCTTTTGTGCGCATCTCTCTGATGTAATAAATTATTATTATAAAAAAAACACCCACTTTTGTGTCCTTATCTCCTTTCAATAGATATAATTTGTTTTCAAACATTTTACTCTGTGTTGGCTTTTGTGCGCATCTCTCTGATGTAATAAGTTATTATACTACCTGCATCTTACGCTTACCTCACTTTCCAACTGAACTAGCTCAGGTCGACTGGAAATCAAGCGAAATGTTCTCGGAATTCCGTACTGATTGTGGATGGGAACTTTCTAAAGTTAATACAATTAAAGCGGTATAACAACCGGTCTTTGAAAGGTATCTGTCGTTGTATTACTATATGGCTAAAGCAAATAACTGCGCCATTTAGTCTAATTATATATCTTTGCATACAACATATTGGGATACACTTCATAATACCTTGCAGAAATCGGCCGTTACACCGCCTTATTTATAACAATAAATGTCTGAACATATCCATCAAGGGTTTTCACATCCTTGTGAGCGCGTAAGCCGTAATGCACTTATTTATGCAATTTCATAGTCACAATAATTATAAGTTATTGAGAGTATTTTTGTGAGCGGCGAAAACTTAGCGCACTATTGGGTGCGCCGCGACACCCTCGCGTTAGCGCCGCTCATACAGCTCACTGTGATGCTATTTCACTTATTAAGAACATACCCTTTGTATTCGCTGGTAGTTCCCAATTGGCACATTCACTTCAAACTGTTTGGTTATCTTTGGTTGTTGTACATTTGCGTGGACGAGCCACGCGCCTACGAGATCCTTCGTGGAGACGTCGACGGCTGTCAAAACTTGAAGACGGAAACCTTCAACGACATTACAGTAGTAATTGCCTCTCTCTTAATTGGGCTCATTTGCTTTTCAAACATTTTTGTTTATTTTGTGTCGGCGTGTTGTGCGATGCAACGCCTTGATGTGATCAATTATTATACGTAGCACTCTCGGCGCTTGCACGAGAAAACGCTCGAAAATTCCACCCATGTTAGCTGTTTTTTTTCTAATATAAACTATTAGTCTACATAACACAGAGTGCAAGTTTTTGCATACACCATCGATGGGTGACAACTTATTGTTAGCACGTTTCCTCTGAGAAATCAAAAAAGCTAAACCATGAAAAACGATAAAATACCTGTAAATTCGGGGGTGAAAACGATTGGCAGTTTGCCAGATTCTGAGGTAATTAGCATTGGTTGAGCACCACCAGGTTGTAGAGAGGCATGTGAGGAGTAGAGCTGCACCAATTGGTTGTCGGCTCCAGATCTGGTGATATCAGAGAGATTTGCCATACTCTGTCTACGTCTCTCTCTCACCCTCTCTCTCACTCTGTAGTTCCCGAGTTCTCTAGATAGTCCCGTGTGTGTTCTCTAGGTATCACGATCTGCATCTTAAAGCAGTAAAACACACGGGTTTTAAAGTAGTTAATTCTGAAGTTTTATCCCCATGTAGTGTACGAAAGACAGTAATACTGCACTATTTTGCTTTCCAATTATATTCACTTGTGTGCAACATACACGAATGCAGTCGTCCAGCTTAGTTTAAAAAAAACGGCCTTTCGTATCGTTTACCTATTCAAATCTAGCTGCAGCTTGGTGGTCTGTGATTGGATTCCCCTTATGTCAAACCGCGTCATCGCATGTGTCGTGATCTTCCACACAAGTAATTGCTGATATTCCAATTCATCCCCGTAAAGAAGAATAAGGAATGATTTAGTCGAGCCGCTTGTACCAGAAAAACTCTGAAATCAGCATATTTATTGAGTTGCTCTTTATTGAGTTATGTAAGCTATAAGTTAAGTTAGTCACGTAAGTTACGTAACTTAAGATAAACCGTGATCTTTGATCTTTGCTCACCGAGAATTGTAAATTCTGCTCCACTCCATTGTTCCGTATGTTAACTTTCACAGTTGGATCCGAACATCGGGCAATAATAACTCGGCGATCATCTAAAAAACCTGAATTATTGACCCATAGTCAGCTAACATTTCAGATAGTATGCCTACAACGCGGAACTTGGATTGTGCGCGGCGAAAAATAAGAGCGCGCCTACATCTCGCCGCGCACCTCGTCCAGTTTTCAGACTCTCGCAGGTTTGCCCACGGCGAAAGGGCGGCGTAACGACCTCACGAAAATGCGAAAATCGATTCAGAAGCAGATAAAAAGCTTGCGCGGCGCTTTCGTCCAAACTTCGCCGGTAGTTTTGCATACAACACGAATACGATAAAAACTTTGGAAGGCTTACACTGTATAAATTTACAATAATTACGGCTTACCATATGATTTTTCATCATAGCAGTTTGTGTGAGCCGATCCCTTTTAAAGCGAAATACCGGTCGGTTTTTGAAACGCATCGCGGACGACTGAACTCTTACGTATTTATGCAAAGTTGCTCGAACATAGCTGGATTTTTTATTCTAATTTATGTTCATTTGTATATGCTGTATAAGAATGCTGATGCGTTTACTCGATGCGTTTCAAAAACCGGCCGGCATTTCACTTTAAAGGGAATATGTATGCCCTTTTTGAAGTTAAGCTGTATTAATAGAATGTGTGTTCCTCATTAAGGAAACAACAACAAAAATTGTTAAAAGTTTCCCATTTAAAAGAAAATGATTTTCAAAGTTCATCTTTTCCATAGTAAACGCGTTGCTTGACCCCCTGGCTTACACGGCAGTGCTGATGGAGCAAAAATTTTTGCATATGTGTGCATACATCGGCATATAGCATGCAACAGCGACATTGCATGCAAATGAGAATATTCGAATTTACATATTCAGTCGCCTACTTAAATTCATGTCTGGTGTGGAAACTCTAGTTTCGCAGTTGTTTTGCTCATTTTGAGTGCCTACATATTCCCTTTAAAACAAAAAAGAAGTTCAACAATCATGCAATAACGTAAAAAGGACTCACGTGGAACCCCTTCGATTCTTATTTGTTTACTAATATCGGACATTTCTTCCCCAATAAAGCGAAACGATCGGTTGAGCACAAAAGGCCGGTGTTCTATATGCAAATTGAGAATGGAAAGGGGATCACCGGAATCCCAACGCTTGAAAATTACCTGTAATTAAAATAATTGCCTAATTGTCTAAAGAAAATTACAAAAGAAATAATACACACTTTAAAATGGCAATGCATTTTAAACAAATTATTATAAATCAGCTTCTTGCTTTAGGCATTAACAATAAGATGAAGTACAACAACCCCTTGTACAGTGCTATAATAATGTGAAACAACAAACAAAAGTAAATTACAACCCATTACTTATGAAAATAGACTTTGTAGTGTGTTAGTGTTCTGCATAGTTTTCCTCTTTGTGAGAAACACGTTCTTTCTAATAACGTCTATGCACAACGCGAAACACCAGTGGCGCGCGGCGAAAAGAATAATAGGTGCACCTACGCCTACACCCGCGCCCAGTCATTGCCAGGCTTTTGCCAGGGCCTTAGTGCCAGGCTTTCGCCGCGCACCACCCGAGTTTCTTCAGTGCACTTACTTTGGTTTGCGTGACTTGCCCATCACTGTGATTCGATCCCTTGAAATCATCATACATCAAAGGAATATAAACTGAATCCAGAGGTTTTAGGAAAACTTCCACCTAAAACACATAAATATACACACATACATGAAAAAATAAATAAAGTCTACCCGCTTCCTACTCCTACCCTACATCTCGAAACAACCATTTATATCGATAAGATTTACTCTGGAAATCAAACTATATATTACCTGAGCCTGAGCACTGCTATTAAAAATCAATATTGTATGTCATTTCTCGAAAAATTATTACCATTCCCCTATTATTGATGTGGAACATATCGGTCTCCAATGGGGTATCCAGTCCAGCAGCTCTCTTGTAGAAATCCCATTGTTGAACATTGGTTAGCACTCTAAAGATAAAAAAAGTTGAAGATCAAAAAGGAAGAGAATTGCCACAGTAAGACTACAACCTACAGTACCTATACAGCAAAACATTGTCTTAACAGTGGTGCGCGGGGAGGGCCTGGCACATGAAATTGCCAAATCGAGCATATGACAACTTCAGCCAATCGTCGAAATTTTCTCGAGTGAGGGTACAACGTGAACTCCAATAGTCTGACTGTGCGAGTGGAGATCATATGTGTACCTGTTTCTTTCCGCCGCGCACCATTAATTTTAAAGCTGTGTAACAACCGGTTTTTGAAACAAACGACGATCATGTATGTCTGTATTCCCATGTAGTACATGTAAATCGCTGCGCGATAATGCGCGATTTTTTTAGCCTAATTAGATTCATCTGCACACAACACATAGACTGCAGTTGTTCGGGACTCTTTTCAAAAACTGGCTGTTATATCTCTTTAAAGCGAAATGCTAGCCTCTTTGGAAAATTTGCATATGATAAGCAAATCCTATGTATCCTATGCTACTTTTGTACGATTGCCGTGGACGATCGTACAAAATTAGCATAGGATACATAGGATTTGCTTATCATATGCAAATTTTCCAAAGGGGCTAGCATTTCGCTTTAAAGTGAAAATAAGAGATAAAACCTTAATCCCGGTTCCTCAATGTCGACCACACAATTGATTGGTTCTTGATAGGGATTGTGCAAGAAGTATTCGAAGAACTCCGACTGTCCCAATGAAGGAAATATTCTGAAAAAAAAATATTTACAGACCAATACTTATTAGTTTTGGCTTAGATTGGCAATTAATGGACTTCACCCTGCTTTTCTGCATTGCACCATTCACATTACATAAGAAACGGAGAGAGAACCAGTATCATTTGGCTGTCCATTTGGTGCTTAGCGACATCGTGATGGACATCTAATTTTCTCGAAAACCGTCGTAAACTTGTCACGGCATGGTCACAAAGTGGTTGTCAAACGGTCAGTGACCGGTCACCAAATGGGCGGAAAAGAAGAACTTCCTAATACCCAACTCCCTAATACCTATGTTTAACGGTGATTCCTTGAAATACGGCCTCCAACAGTCTGGTTGCCTTGCTCTCCTCCCTCATCTTTTTATAAGCTTCCAACTCTTCGTCAAAGATGAATTTTCTCGTGGAATGCTGCAAAAACGAAGGCTGTATTTACTGAAACATTCCCCCTTATTGTTAGTTTAGATATTCACTAATATTTATACTAGTTTATATATATATATACAGTTCATATCTACTCAACATCGTCAGCGTGTCATTTTTATTATTAACTCTTCATTTAGCGCTACTAGCACTCTATTGAACTTCAATTGCCATGTTTGGAGAAGCGCCCCGACAGAAACTCGGGGTCCGATTCCCAAAACGAGCTGATTTTGCTAACGCCTATAAGTAATCTGGATCTCTCATACAGACAAATGTTTACATGTATTACAATAAGATGTCAAGGCAAACCTGCGATTTTCCTATATTCTGTGTGCGCACGTCGTAGGTGTGATTTGAATTCTGGTCAACTGCCTCAGCATACCGTTGAGAGAGGTCGAGCCTATAAAAGTTCAATACAAGTCAGAGTTTTTTTCTCTCTCTTTCTCTCTGTCTCTACCTCTCACCTCTCTCTCTCTCGCTCTCTCTTTCTCTTTCTGCTTCTCTGAACGACGCACATGACAATAGATAAATACCCCACCTCTGAGCATGGAGAAACCTTTGCAGTGCACTTTCATGTACCGGATTCAGTGGTTTTGCACGAATTCTATAAGATTCCGGTCCTTCTTCTCCTAGTTTCTGAAGTCGCCGTGACACTATAGCCGTATTAGACGAACTGACGAGATCTACAAAAATATTGGTCATAAATCATAATTCTGCACCGTTGAAGGTCGTGCCTACCAGCCTACCCTACTGTTCATTGATCGGCTGTTATACCACTTTAAATGAATAAATATTCCAACTGACCAATTTGGTTGCTGCTCGGGTGTCCGATATTCGCCAATCTCAGGTACAGTAATCCAGTAGACCGTGGTGGCTCTGGCAGCGAAGACTGCACAATTGGACACTGCACATAGGTTTGCACGGCTTCCAAACCGTTACGGAGCAGGTTCTATAATGGTAGTTCACTGACAAAACTCCGCATTTACTAACTTGGCGCACCTAACAATAGAGTGCGCGGTTGCGCATCGGTTGGAACCAAGGATGCGCGATAATTGCGCTAAATGGTGCACAACTTCAGCTTGAAGTGTACATCCTTTGCATAGTTCTGGCGCATGCCCTCTTTGGATATAAGAATTAGCCAAAAAAATCACTGGTGGACCTCTTTCTTTTTTTTGTAATAATTGTGCTGCTCATCCACACAGTTTTCAATAAATGTGTGTTTCGCTGAATTTCTCCATTCTTCACTTTATATGATATGTTCGCAAGTATTATTACAGCTGATACAACTAAACCCGCTTACCTTTAATGGTACAGCACAAGTACCCATGATCTGTAGTGAATCCGCATCCCAAACATCCATATAAATCGAACTTTTATTCAGAAAATCGATGAATTCCGTTGGCTTTCGTGGAAGTAATGAGGACCTGTCAACCGTGAGTCTCACCTAAAAATCAATAGATTGGACTATTTTCCTTGAAATTTCTAAAGAAATATATCCATTAATTATTGGTTTATTGATTAATTTCCCCAGGATTTTGCCTCTTATTAGTGTTAGGATTCACAAATTCACGCATTATTTAGTATTGTTAGTGTCATTTCTGAAATTAGAAATTAACACTTGTAATGAACATCTTGAAAATGCATTGGTAATTTCCACTTATGAGGTAACCAGCCGTTCGAAGAGCCCTACGGGCTCTTCTCCGACTGGAGGAATCGGCCTTCGGCCAATTGTTACCCTATTTAAAAGAATTTCTTCAAACGTAAAAAAAAGATGTTTATTTACGTTTATGCGGAAACGTATAATATAGTTGTGGACTTCATGCAAATTTGAAAATTTGCTATTGCAATTGCTCTTCTATCTCATATAAGATCCTCCTTACATAAGCTAGCATAGCTCAACCGGTAGAGCGTTGGACTGTGAATCGAGAGGTTGTGCGCTGATGTGGGTTCGAATCTCGCCAGCCACAAAGATTTTGTATGCTCTTTCGATCGAAGAATTTTCTTTATGAAGGGATTTCGTTGTGCACATAAAAACAAACCCGTGACAAACTCTTCTCCTTTATATAATCTATCTCATATAAGATCCTCCTTACATAAGCTAGCATAGCTCAACCGGTAGAGCGTTGGACTGTGAATCGAGAGGTTGTGCGCTGATGTGGGTTCGAATCTCGCCAGCCACAAAGATTTTGTATGCTCTTTCGATCGAAGAATTTTCTTTATGAAGGGATTTCGTTGTGCACATAAAAACAAACCCGTGACAAACTCTTCTCCTTTATATAATAAGACCAGCCGTTCGAAGAGCCCTACGGGCTCTTCTCCGACTGGAGGAATCGGCCTTCGGCCGATTGTTTCCCTATTTGAAAAAAGAATTGCTACAATGTAAAAAGTTAACTCTCGTCTCTTTCTCTTCCGTGCCACTTACATTCACACGTCTCTGATTGTGGAAACGTATAATAATCTGTTTGGATCTCCACTCGACTAATGCTACCATGCAAATTTGCCATTGACGGTGCTTATGTAGAGCATATTGCTACCCCTATAAAAGCTAGCATAGCTCAACCGGTAGAGCGTCGGACTGTGAATCGAGAGGTTGTGTGCTGCTGTGGGTTCGAATCTCGCCAGCGACAAAGATTTTGTATTCTCTTTCGATCGAAGAATTTTCTTTATTAAGGGATTTCGTTGTGCACATAAAAACAAACCCGTGACAAACTCTTCTCCTTTATATAATAAGATTACTTGCGCCTCTCACCAAAAATCCTGTATTACTTTCACTGAGGATCTGTTCAGAGGCGTGTACGCGCTTGAGAATCCCGAGGTCGGCCTGATTAATGGGGTCGATGATTAGCCTGTAATAAGTTTATGTCAACATGTTATCAGGTTATGCAGACAGTTATGCAAGCAGGCCAACATTCACACGTTGCCAAAATTTTAACACGTATGAAATTCACTCCATGTTCCCATGCCACTATATGTCAGCAGGTCAGCACTGAGCGAACCCACAACTGCCTTTTACGGAACCCCAAACCCAAACAATAGAACACAAACGTTAAAGCGAAATACCGGCCGGTTTTTCAAACGCATCGTGGACACCACCATTCTTATGCAGCTTATGTCAATGAACATACATTATAATAAAAAAATCGAGCTAAATTAGAGCAAATTAGCATAAATACGCAAGAATTCAGCTGTCCACGATGTGTTTCAAAAACCGACCGGTATTTCGCTTTAACCGTGAAATGTCAATTAATTAAAACAGATTTACGAAAAACATCTACCAACCTCTCTGTGGTGATTTCCGGAAATCGATAAAATTGAAATGTGAAAAAGACAGAACGGCCCACCAAATTATCAAATTTATTCAGCCTGAAATGGTTTCTATATTTTTGGTGTACAACTTATGATGCGATAGCATCTTGTAGTTTGTACCTTTTATTCATTCTCTTTTAATTTTTTTTTTTGAATTCCCATCACATAAAGCTGTGGTCATCGTACTGATGAGACCCAACTACAGCAAAATCCTCGTATACGATCAGGGTCGAAATATGGTTATCATGTTAAGGAACGTGATACATTCTATCTATCAATCAATACTCTCCTTTACACTTTTCCTATTATTACTGTAAATGTATTTACTTCTTTTTTAATTACTAATGTATTACATGCAGCTTATGCCCTTTACTGTACATAAATGATATGCAGAAACTATGCAGAAATGAACTATACGTATATAAAAATAGGATCTTTACTGTAAAGAAAAAAAAAATAGCATCGTTTGTCATAATCCTATATTTTCTTAACTTAACAAGTGACTTACCATTTAATCGCCATGAACTGGATGATGATTTCATTGGTGTCTAATCTATCGTTCACTTCGACTGCCTCATTCATTACAGCAGTGGAACCAATGTCAACCACCACCGGGGTATCACCATGTCTATCACGAACAGGAGGGAACTAAAAATCAGCTCTTTAATTGTGCGCGGCGAAAAAATCAACCACGCCCACATCTCGCCGCGCGAATTTTTTACGCAAGAGTTTCGCCGCGCACCACCCGAGTATTTCGCATGGAAGACCCGGGGCCCACGGAAATTTTGGTGAAACCAGGATCTGGTCCAGTGCATGAAGGAAACCTGTAGGGAGCCCTCTCTGGCCTCCCCAGGGCTAAGGAGTGCGTAGAGAGTGCAGGAGCAGAAGAGATTCATAGCGCTCGTGAACCTAGGGAGGGCTACCT
The DNA here is from genome assembly GCA_036852015.1 of Pelodera strongyloides. Classification (NCBI taxonomy): domain Eukaryota; kingdom Metazoa; phylum Nematoda; class Chromadorea; order Rhabditida; family Rhabditidae; genus Pelodera; species Pelodera strongyloides. The sequence goes on from JAANDG010000266.1 coordinate 121,276, forward strand.
ACGTGCTGGTGAATATGGTGGCCTCAGAACATAACCGTTACCTGAGCTGTCGTTATCGCCGAATAAATAGACCTTGGTATCGTGGACACCCTAAACATAGGCACTTTATAGCAATTGCGCGGATTAATATGAACCCACTAAATATTGGGGTACTCCTTCTTTACATAAAGTTTTTTGTTAGCCGTGATACGTCTTCTCTCGAAGATAATAACAAATAACACGAATTAACTGGCTCAAATTTTGATGAATAATTACTGTAAGGCACGAAACACAACTCCGTTTTGGATAACAGACCTGACCCGTCACTGATGAAACTTGGGTCGCGCGCGGCGAAACCCTGGCGCGGAAGTGCCGCGCCGCGAGATCCTGGCGAGAGCCGGGCGAAGACTGGGCGAAAAGGGGAAAATCGACCGAAAAGCTGCCTGATTATGAGAAAACGGGTCGCGGCGTTTTCGCCCTATCTTCGCCAGATTGTCGCCAGGGACTGCACGGGAATATAATTGTTATTCAGGTAAGTACGCAGCGAACCGGGACTCGTGCAAAAACTTGCACCGTCTCCTCCGTATTTTGTCATATTTGTATTTTATCGTGTTTTATCGTGTATTTTGTTATCGTGTGTGTGTTAATTAAAACGTATTCCCGTCATCTATCAATGTAGTGAGAAATGGTGTGTCGAATGACCTACGTTCTTGGGTGCGCAGCGCACCGCGCACCCAGCCGCGCAAATTGGAGTGCACGCGTAGCCAGCCGCGCAAATTGTAGTGCGGGCGTAGCCAGCCGCGTACCGCGCAGAGGGGCCCCGGCCAGCCGCGTAGTTTGCAGACTACGCGGCTGGGTGCGCGGTGCCGCGGGGCTCTCTTCCTCAACCGCGCAGCGCACCCCCAGCCAACCGCGCAGGGGGCCCCCAGCCAACCGCGCACCCAGCCGCGCAATTTCGACTATATCGCTGTCAGCACCCATTGTTTCTTTTCTATTATCAGACATGCGATTTATGGCCGAGTGGTCTAAGGCGCTGGCTCCAGAACATAATTAGTGAATTTCGTAGGTTCGATTCCGACTCGGTGCACTTGTTTTGCGGATGTGGCCTGTCTTTTTATTTTTTTTGTCTTGGAGGGCTAACCGCGCAGGGGGGCACCGGCCAACCGCGTAGGGGGGGCACCGGCCAACCGCGTAGGGGGGCACCGGCCAGCCGCGTAGGGGGGCAAAAAGAAGGGGCGAGCGCCCCTGGCTGGGGGTGCGCTGCGCGGTTGGAGACCAGAGGACTGAACGTATTTCTTTTTATTCTTTATTTACAAGAATAATTTTATTAGCACCATCATTAGCATTTACGTGTTATAGTTTGCACTAGTTTTCACAATTGTTTATACGACAGCGCTCCTACCGTAGTCTAGCTTATCAATTTCGCATGCACCTTGCTTTTTTGTGCAAAAGTATTTTTGCAGCGGCGCGGCAGTTTCGATTGCTGCTTTTATTCTCTTTGCTTTTCATTTGTATGTAGTTTATTTTACTTTAAAAGTTTTTATATTAGTAAACCAGTAAAACCAGTAACTTTTAATGTTTTAGCTGTGTGTGATGCTGCCGTATTGCTGTTCGACTACAAGGGTACGATTTTAAGGTTTGTCTTCCTTATTTATTTACGACTTCGGTTTCGGTCCTTTTATATTTTTTTTGCCCCGCAACTTGCATTAAATGGTTCACTGATTGGCTTTATTTCAGTTCAACCTCGTAGCACATATTGTATAGATGGTCGACTGATTACATCTTCTGACTATGGTATGTTTTTTGGTACTATTCAAGCTAATATTGCCGTATGTCGTGTCGATCTTTCATATTATTTTATGGTTCATCCCGCCCTCGAGTCGAGTGTAAATTTGGTTTATATTCATCTACATTGCATTTAGAACTCATCGCGATCAGACAATATACCTACAATATATGACATGCTCATGATGTTGAAGAAGAAGATTGACGTTATTGGTAAACCCCTCTTACAATAAGGTAAGGTTTCATTCATGTCATATGAGCCTAGATTTATCTTTTATTTCAGTCGACCTTCAGTAGGTGTAGAGTTTTGTGTTTCGTGTTATAATTTGTTATACCCGAATCTCCTTCGAACCGGTTGCTAGTATGCCAGTAGCTAAACAGGCTAAGTCTGACTAAGTGTTATTAAGTAATCATGGTGGAAGGAAGGTGGGAGCTTTATGATTACCGGAGACGTTGCGCCATCTCATTCGTGGTAATGGAGTTCCGGTCAGTTTATTATATCTTAATTTTTTAGGCCCAGTCTAGTCTAGGACGCATTGAGAACTTCAGCTGTTCACACTTCACACAGAAGACCTACAGGTGAACACTGGTTCTTACTTACTTTTTGTTATTATTTATTATGCGATACGTGCTTCTACTACAACGCTATGTAACTGAAACACATGACATGCATAAATTGCGGCTTTCATTTGTTTTTGTTTATCGTGTAGGGTGCTTTTTTGAGATTTGGCTATCCTTTACTCAATCTTAATACTAGTTATGTAGGGGGATTAATAGTAAACTTCCGTATGTTAGAGTCTTTTAGAATGCAGAGTGTATATTTGAATCGGTTTTTTTAGGAGGTGTATCGGATGTTATGCCCACATGGAAACTGTTCTGGCCCAAACAAAAGGACGACTATTCGGAATAGGACAATGTGCGAACGCTGTTCCTTCATTGACGATCAATAATCATCAGTAAGGACAAATCCTCCCCAAAATTATGTTATTTTGTTACCCTCAGGCATCTCGTATAGAACGAAAAGCATCTAGAACGTTTCTAGAACCAAAAGCATAGACAGGGGTCCGCTGAATGTGTTGTGTGTATATCGTGTGTAGCTTAGCAAATTAACATTTTGCATCCGTATTCTTAGGGGCATCTCCTGCAACCTACATCTATATTTCTAGTTCCTCGGTTATGAATTTATTTTATTGAACTGAAGGAAAATAGAGTGGATTTATTCTTATACCTACTGTTTAAGTTTGTTAATACTTTTTATACTGTTAGTGTTATTATTAAGTAGAGATTATTTCCGTTACTAGCGTTAGTATTCCTATAAGTAGCGGGGTCATTTCCTAGCATTAGCATTCCTGTAACTAGTGATAAATCACAAATTACTTTAAGTTTTTTTTTCATTAAGCTAGTTTGTCATTTCGTTAGGTTTCTTATTTCATTTCGTTTCGTTAGTTGAGTTAGTTTGTCATTTCTCGCGTTTTTCCGTGTACTGTGTTGTTTTGCTTGTGAATTGAAGTAAAGATTGGTTATTTTGTCTGTATTTGGAGTTTTTTATTGTGTTAGTATTATTTGTTTCCTTTATTTTATTTTGAATGGGTAGTACGGACATTTCACGGCCGATTTTTCTATTCTGGCGAAGACTGGGCGAAATCGCGGCGAAAGCTGGGCGATGACCTGGCGAAAGCAGCGCGCGGAAGAGGGTTCGCCATTCGACTGTGGCGACCCTCTAAAACCTTCGCCGCGCACTCGCCACACTTCCGCGGCGCGCAGTCAAAAGTTAGCATTGTGTGGGTATCTGATTTGAAAATTTGGCGGTGGGTAGCGGTAGCGTAGTGGTTAACGCAGTGGACCGGTAATCCAAAGACTCTGGGTTCAATTCCCGCTCGTCCAACACCTTTTTCGATCACATTAAAAATGAATTACAGTAAGCGCCAGGAAGTATATGATTGGCATACCTTGCAGTGCTGGGAAGGATTACTTGCGTTTTTGTCTCGTCTGAATTTCTTGGAGACTCCACTATCCGGTCTATCACATCGTGGAATCGTTCGCGATCCCTCAGGCTACCACCCCTCTAAATTGTAATCAATAAAATTGTAAACCTATGAAAACTGAATACTCCGATATGAGCCCGACTATACTACCTCAAATCATCGTCACCAAATCGGGCACCTATCGGTGTTTCCACTTTGATTAAAATTGTCTAGGCATTGAGCTTATGCGTCTCACGAATATTCCTATACACTTTACTTTACTCTATACTTTACAATATATTTTTCCAATATATTTATATTCTATGCAGTGTAACCCGATGTGCTGGTAAAAAATAGTACGAACTAAACGACTAAGTCTACGTACCGAACTCGGAATTTGCGGTAGTCGATGCTCGTTCAGCTCCAACAATTGATCTTCCTCTGCTGTTGGATATTCTTCTTTCAACGGTTCTGGTTTCCGCTCTTTTTCTCGGATAATGCGATTCTCTTCCTGAAAATAGTGCGTTGCATAAGTTTGCTGATATATGACGTAGAAAACTAATCAGTGTCTTAGGAAAGAAATATGTGCCCGATGCCGATAACCTCCCTCAAATCGGGACCGGATCGGGCACCTCGGTTTCAACTTTCCAGTGTTCGTGAATTTCCGCGAATTCGTAAAGGCATATTACCTGCTTGATTCTTTCCGGCGTCTCATTTTCTCTCATCCTCGGCACTTCGGTCATAGTTCCGTCTTCACGTAGCGAAGGATGGATCGTTGGAGGTCGCTGAGAAATATATGCTTCTTAATTTTTCGGTTCCTTTAGCCTAAGCAGAAGTAATCCAAATCTGATACAAAAAATAACAAGTAGTTCGGATCGGACATAGTAGAGGATAGCATACAACAATAAGCCTGTCTACTCATGGAACGTGTAAGCGGTGAAGGTTGCCTTCGTGAAATCTATGGTGAGAGGAGAGAGAGGAGAGAGAGAGAGAGTGAAAGAGAGAGAGAGAGAGAGAGAGAGAGAGAGAGGAGAGAGGGAGAGGAGAGGAGAGAGAGAAAAGAGAGAGGACAGTGAAAGATTGCGAAAACACAAAGAAATATTTTTTAAATAATGATGCATACCTTATCATCTGCATGGAAGTCAAAGTTAAGCACAATCGTTGGATGCACGCTGGGAAGACGGCCATGTGATTCCAAAAACAAACTGAAAAGATAATTAGGGTGTAAATACCAAATCGTCTAAGTCAAAACATAACTTTACGTATAACTTGGGTGTAAATACCAAATCGTCTAAGTCAAAACATAACTTTACGTATGTAACATAAAATTCGTCAGTTTTCGAGGAATGTTAGTGATTATGTGCCAAAAACAACGAAAACAGGTGAAAGATATGATCATGTAATAAAACTATGAGCAGTCGTTTCCAAGCGACAGTTCATAGTTTTATTATATATATGTTCATAGCTATACTATCTGACCTATAAGCCTAAGCCCCTATCTGATATGCATGTGCAGTGAATACCTACCGAACGAGATTTTTGAAGCAGAGCACCTCTTCGGGGTTCGGTCGTGGTCCACCAACAAGCTCGACTAAACAAACTTATATAAATGGGCGTAACTTTATTCTATGGACGTGCTCAATTACTATTACTATTACTGTGCTAAAAATGGGTACTCATTTTTTGAGATCTTTGAAAACTCTGGAAGAGACTGGCTGATCATATAGCTGCTGCTAGAAAACTATCGTGACTAGTTATGGGTATCGGAAGATATTAAGCTCTATGTTATCTTGATGGATATGCACAACTTTTTTGAGATTTCTTTATTATCAAAGCGAAATACCGCCGGTTTTTGAAACGGATCGTGGACAACTGAATTTTTATGTATTTATGCTAAGTTGCTCGAATTTATCTCGATTTTTATTCTAATTTATGTTCATTTGCATAAGCTTTGTAAGGATGCCGGTGTACTAGAAGCGTTTCAGAAACCGGCCGGTATTTCGCTTGTGGTTTTGATATATTTTTGTAACTGCGTTCCCATGTATTGTACGCAAATTTTCGTGGGAATGCGATTGTTCAGTATGCGTTCACAAATCACGTATAAAGTTTATATGTAGAAAACCGACCTGTTACGTGACTTCTATCCTTATGGGAAGTGCCAAATGGCATCCAGGCTCCCCAACACACAACTATCGATTGGGAGTCATGTACAGTAGACTAAATATTGGGCGAATAGACAAAAACTCTAATAAATACGTTTCAGGTGCGATAACACACACGCACACATGCACTTTCATACACACGCCTTGTAAACTTATTATAGCTTACCCTTTACTTATATTTCTATATCTTTCAAATCACTCTTGCTTCTCAATATCTTGCCTACATATTTCGTTTGCTGACTAATTATCATCTCTTTTTTTTTCATTTATTTCCATATTCAATTATAGCGTGTGTAGTCGCAGGAAAGCTTGAAGCAGGTTTTCCATGTTACTTACAATCAGATAGGGTTTCTACCTCATAACAACTAAAAATAACAACTCACATCGTTTGTCGCAATTCCCAGAAGATAATCGAGTGCAAATGTGAGAGTTAGTTTCTTCTCTTGAAACACGTTCGGAATGGCAACTTTGGCACGCACACAGAAAGTGGACGACGGCCTGAACGAGTACTCGCTACCGTAATCACAATTTGATACTACTGTAAAATAAAGATGACGTAACATGAACTTACGTAATACCATCCTATTAAACTTTGAGCGAATAGGAGAATAAATGAGACAAAATGTCCACGATCAACAAAAAAAAAGTAGTATGGCCCATACTACTTTTTTTGACCCCAGCAGCATACGAGGAATTTCACCATGTTGTATAAAAACAAGATCACAACCATTATATTTGTAACTTGATGTGACTATTATGTTCATGTTCGTCCATCACATAACACCAAGAAAATTGCACCACTTTTATTGTTTATTGCCCTACAGGTAAAGGCCTGAAGTCAACTGTATGGTCCATCGTTGGTACCATACCTGTATACCAGCCCCCCCCCCCCCCCCCCCCCCCCCCCCCCCCCCCACCCCCCCCCCCCCCCCCCCCCCCCTACAGTTCTATAAGAATTGTTACAAATCAAAAACACCTACCGTATGCTATTTCTTCCTCGCCTTGGAGATTTGCTCCTTCTTCTCAGAGAATTCGTTCCATTGGAAATTTCATCAGATGACGAAAGATGAACAGTAATCGGGTCTCCAACAAATGTGTAGCCGTTGTGCACTCCAATCTACAAAAATTTCGTTAGTTTATTTGAGAAATTTCATAGTCAAGGTATGTTCTAACTGTTCTAATTTGGCACTTATTCATATCAGTCGTACTTATCAAACCAATAGCGATTTTGCAACAAAATTCCGATCTGCACAACCTAGGCGCACGTTTTTTTTAATGTTGGTCGATTATTACAAATAAATTATGTAAAATTAGCCCACCCGCAATCGTCGTTCGAACACTTGCACTGACTGCGATGTCGAGGTAGATGGAGCGTGGTTGGCTCTGAAAAAAAATTAGCCTTATTTCTATCTTCCCTTCCGTCTCTCATCGTCTCATCGTCTCATCTATATGAATCTTTCAATTCTATATCTATCTATCTACCTATCTTGTTTTCTCCCTCCACTTTCCCAATTCCCTCCTTCTATATCCCTTTTGCTCTCTCTCTCTCTCTCTCTCTCTCTCTCTCTGTCTCTCTCTTTCTCTCTTCATCTCTCTCGCTCTCTATCCACTCTCTCTCAAAATAAATATTTTTGTTCTGTCCGTCTCGCTCCACAGCTTTCTTTCGACCTCATCTCGATTTATGTATCTCTGTCAAAGGGGAACATGGGAACTTACAGAAAAAGTGAAGAATACCTTTCATCGTCATGGACTTTCAACTCGTCACGATCGAATCACTAACCTATAGAGCCTGTCATTGTTGACGTGTTCGAGGAGTGCGTTCTCTATTTCCTGTGCATGGTCCCCGAGCGAAATGCCAATATTCTCCAAGTGAATTACTGTACGTTGTTCTTCCAGGGAGTAGGCCAGCTCGGGGACTATAATACAATCGATTATTTTACGTTTCTCTCAATGAGCTGAACGTGGCAGGCGTTGTTCAACCTTACTTGGTAAGACCCTGGGTCCATAGTATACCGGAGAGTGAAGCAGTACAGCACTCGACTCGTGAAAACTTAATTGAAAATGTATGAACTCACATGGGTCTCTTGCACTATCCTCGCTTCTTTTATAAGGTTTAATGCCCGGGATTCGATCGCTTGATCCGACAATGCAAAAGTCTGGTATGTAATCACAGCACTGAAGGACTGATGAATCGGAGAGCACGGCACAGTCCAACACTCCTGAAAACTAACGTATTGAGCACTGTCTCTAGCTAGCTGGCAAGGCCCTAGCTTCTCGTTGAAACGACCAGAGTTCAATGCCACCCAGAGGCGATACAAAGTGTAAGAGTGGAATATGAATAAAGATACGGTAAACCACAATTAGTTATTAGTGTGACCTCGTTTCGAATACCGTACTACTATTTTTCCATTTTCACTAACCATTTTTATGTTCCTTTCATAGTTTCATAACTTCTCACCTTCAACAAATTTCGTCTCACTAGCCACAGATAATGTGAATAAAAGTGCCTTTGGACTACCCGGGTAGAGATTGTACCTGAATATAATTTCTAATGAGCATTTGTAAAAAAAAATGTGCCATATTTTTTCACTTTTTGAGCCTTTCTATCGATTTGTGTTCGACTTGATAATGTATGTATGCATTAGCCATTCAGACAGAAACGGCAATGCAAATGGAGGCCTTCCAGGTCCCACTAACATTTTGCTCGAATACAGAAATATTACGAAAACATGTTAAGGCGAACTACCGGCCGGTTTTTGAACCGCATCGTTGACAATCATGTGTTTATGTTAATTTGCTCGAATTTATCTCGATTTTTTATTCTACTTTATGTCCAAGAATGCTGGTGTACTCGGCGTTTCAAAAACCGACCGGTGTTTCGCTTCAAGTTTCTATACTTTATATATGTTAGATGTGTATAACACCTAAAGCCTAAAGGCCTACCTACCTAAAGCCTAAAGGCCGAGGCCTAAACCATAGCAGAAATACATAGACAATTCCTACCTATGTGTCCCAACTGAAGTGAGGCTCCGGGCCTCTACTACCGGAGTGAATGGGGCATTAATTGGGACAGAGGCCCAGGAAATTGTCCTCAGGTCGTATTTATTGCCGTGAATTGCCTCAATAACTTCGAAGATGAGATTGACATCGCTTCCCTTCACAGGGCAACAAAAGGCAAATTGCTGAAATATACAAGATATTTTTTTCCAAAGGAAAAATAATGATGAGTTAAAGCGAAATGCCAGCTCCTTTGGAAAATTTGCATATGATAAGCAAATCCTATGTATCCTATGCTAATTTTGCGCGATAGCCGTGGACGATCGTGCAAAATTAGCATAGGATACATAGGATTTGCTTATCATATGCAAATTTTCCAAAGGAGCTGGCATTTCGCTTTAAAGTTATAGGTGTTCCGAAGAAGTTGCACTTTTTGTTTTTGCATGATTTTGTACACGTCATGGAATAAAGAGTTAATATGTGAACGTTTGATGCAAACTACAACGCCAAGAATAATTTAAAAAAATAATTTAGACGTATGAATTGCGCACGCTGCGTATGGTATAGATCCGCATCAAACGTTACAATGAGTGTTTCCAACTAATAAAATTTAAGTATAAATAAATCAGACTAACATCTCGAAGTCGCAGTTCATCGTTTATACACTTTTCAAACGATGTCCTATACGGTCTTCCGAAAAAGTTGCGTTGCTTTGCATCGAAGAAGCATACTTGGATGCAGCACAACATGCCATGACGGTTCTGAAAATGACTAGGACATATTATAAAGTAAAAAAATGAACCGCGAAATAACGCAAACCTAAGCGCAAGCCGCCGAAATCCTACTCTATCTCATAGAGGGCTTGGACAACTGAAATCCCATGTGTTTTATGCAAATGGGTTTGATACATGGACCCAAAATCATAGTCCATATGTTCACCATACGTATGTTATACCACAATGCGGCCTTTGCACTCACGAAAGTGTCGCGAAAACTATCAGGACACAAAAAATCAATATGCATACGAAAATAGATGAAATTTCCACCTGGTTCAGCCGTAGTCCTGTCAGGAGACAAGTATACCCTTCTGGACTAGCATCGACGTCCGCCGGACGACGTGGCGGGACGACACGTTTCGACACAAATGTATTATACCACTCATTTACGGTCGGCAAGTGTAGAGATGTACTCATCGTGGCATTACTGGAATTAATGTGATATTGTAGCACAATTTAATTTACCGGACCGCATAGAATAGAAAATAGAATATAATACATGCTGCGTATAATATATTGGAAGCGGTTATGCGGTTATCTAGAAAACGATTCAAAACCATGTGGCAAACCGCTTTAAACGCATTAATTGAGGAGTCAGGCCAGAGAGGTTTGTGATGGTTTTGTCCTTAGTTACGAGTTACGATGACCTTTAAATCACGATCGATCGTTACTACATAAGTGTTTGGACACCAAGATTCACGGTTTCATAATGGAAAAACAAAAAAAAAAGATACTATAAAAAAGAAGGCTTTTTAATTACAATGTTGCCTACAATTACAGAAAAGTTTACAAGGTTTATAATTTACAGCAACTAATATTGGTGTAGGTGTATGTTGACCCACCAACACTGGAGTTATTGCCAGCTGCAGCGTATGTTTTGACAACCGCTTGGACATAGTTACCATAGTTACGCTACGTACGCCGGCTAATGACAAGCCCTAGGATACTTCACAAGTTTAGTAATCCCTAGGTATCTGTTTGGCAAAGCGTAAAGCAATACTTACACATTACGAAGAACTTTTAAATAGCAGTCCCTCTTTTTTTCTATTGTCACTATATTATTTGGTTATTTGTTTATGGGTCTGCAGAAAGTGTCCCTACCGGGCATTATCTTTCTACGTTCGCATGGTTTCAAATACTGAATACAATGTAAAAAGAAGAACAAAAGAATGATTATGGTTGTTAGATAAGGTAATCGTGAAACATTAGTCTTTACATTGGTCTTAGTTCCTGAAAAAATCTAACTATACTCGACCATTATACATATGCTTGCAACAAAAACGGGGAGACAGTGTCAATATTGTAATTTTTTAAATGTCAACGATTAAAGCGAAATACCGGCCGGTTTTTGAAACGCATTGTGGGCAATTGAATTCTTATGCAGTTTATGCGAATGAGCATAAATTAGAAAAACATGAATTGTATGTGTGCGTAATAAATTATTATTATTATTATTATTATAATGAAAAATCGAGCTAAACTCGAGAAATTTAGCATAAATACATAAGAATTCAGTTGTCCACGATGGGATTCAAAAACCGGCTGGTATTTTGCTTTAAACTGGTGTCTTACAATTAGGCAAATTTCTAAATGTAGTTAAAAGACAAGCGCATAGTCCTTGTTTAAGAGAGAGACAGTATATTCGAAGAAAAATGATTGGTGGTTGTAATATTTTTTGTGCATATTTGCACTGTATAATCAATCCTATTAACTGTTTTAGTTGACAATATACCATGCAGGGTGTTTAAAGGGAATCGATGAACGTTATTCCACTAATTAATCGGTCGCATACCTCGCGGGCATTATAACGGTTGATTTTTCATGGCTTACTGTGGCTCTTGGACCGGGCACCACTTTTTTAATCAATGAATTTCTCGCTGAACACAGCGTTTTTTCGTCGAATTTTTTCCAATACTATGTTTTTCATACAGTGCAGTTAATAAAAACGTCCCTTTAACTTCTGTGTATTGGACGAGTTCAGTCACTGTTCATGTTCTTGAATAATCTTCAATATCAGTGCTTCCATTACAAATACATTTATTATACAGTAGTCTCTTCCTCTGCTTCAGTTGTTTCAGTTTCTTCTGGAAACGAGGTAACAAACATGGGTTCTTCGGAAGCCATCGTATTGTTGGATTCCGCAGGAACTTCGACAATATACCCATGGAAGAAGACCACTTCATCATTGCTTTCAACATCTTTCACATTGACAGCGTTCACATCAATCATATAACCACCGGTGGTATCTGAAAAAGGGTTTTGCTCGAGTATTTGAAGTTAATTAGAGATAAATCAGGAAAAATTTTGGGACTACTGTGCCTTTGGCTAAAAGCACACGTAGTTCACGCTATAGATCAAGGACCGCATCCAAAGCCTACGTTATAGCGGTATAGAAACTTTTTTGTCTCGAGTTTTGCACGCTGTAGGGATGTATTTCTTAGTAGTGTACGAATTACACAAGACCGCTTAACATACAATCGTAAGTATCACCCACTTTCAAATTCAGTTTTGCCTCCGAACAGCCAATTATACATATCCAAGAGGAAACGAATGAGAAGATTCGGCCTTTCTGGAGGTTCTTCCGAGGTATCGGAAGGCTCGGTGGTCTGAAAATATTTTCCCTAGAGTCCTAGAGAAACTCCGCGCTAGCTCCTCGCGCTGAGTGGTGCGCGGCTACAATGTGGCGCTCTTTCTTGGAAGCTAGTGCCTTCTGCCATGTCTGCTCGTTATAAGAACGTGCACCAATTAGACATGCTACAATGTGGTCTAGAAACAGGCGGTACCTATAGGTCTGTTCGTGCTATTTGGCGCACCTCTAGCGCTAGTGCCGCTACTCGACTACAATACTTGATTCAAGTGAAACTTCCGACAAGTGAAAAAAAAACTACTCACCGAAGCAGGAATCGCTGCGCTCGCAGCAAGCGACACAATCAAAAACATCAGGAATATACGCTTATCCATTTATAATATAAAAGTAGTTAGTACTGGTACTATCAGAGGTAAAAAAATAGTTACAAAATTGTAATGCCATACCCAACAACAATCCCTCTTTTATAGCAAACCAGGCATGTATAATCCACTACTTGTAGATTCAATCGAACCCGAGAGTATTAACACCCACATAAAAAAACCAAAGCTTTTGTTTACAATTTTTTTATAGAAAAAAACAGAACACTGACTCACTATATTGTAACGACCTTTAGGTACAGGAATTTGCATATTTGTTCCATCGGTTTTTTTTGCGATTAATCCGAAAGAACAAAACAACAACATTTGCACGGTCTATTTTGACAACAAGCGTGATTTGAAAATCAAAGAACGCAATCAGGTCGCCAGAGACGCTCACATCGCCAAGAGACCAGAATTCCACAGGGAACAGCGCGAAAATCTGATATTGCGCGGCAACAAAACCGCCTACATCTCGCGACGCATCAGCAGTCTTTGACTCTTGCCAGGATCTCGTGAATGCACCAGGCATCCTTTCGCACAAACCTGGCGAATGTAGGGCAAAGTCGCCGCGCACCATTATCCTGTTCTGCATAATTTTCTTCTTTTCCGAAAGGTAGCAGAGCCTACCCGCGCAAAACTTTCGCGTCAGGGTTTCGCCGCGAGTAGTTCGCGCAGTTCGCACATAAATTCGTATAAAATGGAAAATGCACAAAACTCGCTTCACGCTCTCTGAACGTTTCGAAATATGATTTTTCATTTCACTATGCCTACTAACTCCAGTTTCTGCAATAATTTTCACACTTGGAATAAAGAAACCAACTCTTGAAGAGCAAACCATTTATTTATTTAATGTCCAGTTTCCAGTAAGTAGGTAAAACGATAAGAAATAATAATACTAATAAAATCTTCGAGATGAACGCAAAAAATCAGCAACGAGGAATGTTAATTATGATGTACGGTGAGAGATGAAAGTCCAATACTGAGAAAATGTTAGGAAGTTTCCAAGTATGCTGTATGCTGAAAATTTACCGTATCTTGGACCTGCACGAGTATCTTCTTTTTTATTATTTTTCATATTATATATGAGGTTTCGCGCAGAAATACGGTAGTATTGGCAGAATCACACCGAATTTTTAGGATACTTGGAAACCCCCATGAACCAACGTGAACCTTTCAACTCTCGACTTTTCAAATGAAGAAAGTATCGATAAAACATTGCGTTAAAAGTGAGCATCGTATTCATAACCGCTAACCGAGCAATATCGTAAATCGTAATCGTATCAGCCAAGCAATACCTAATGAATATCGTAGCGTAAAACGGTATCGTAAATCTCGTAGCATATAAACGTGAGTATCGTAAGCCAAGTAATAGATCAAGTAAAACCACGTTCGTATTAACACTATATACCATCATGTAATACGTGAGTATCGTAAATACCGGAACACAGATCGTAAAGAAAGTAACAAACAATTCAAATTCAAGCAGAGTAAGTGAATGTGTATTACAAATAGTGTACACGCCATACAAAACTAAAAATTAAGTGAGTGGTAAATATATGTACAAAAGGAAGAATACTTTAAGACAACTCAAAGAACGACCAAATCACATACGTTTCTCATTTCAGCAGTTCGTATCCGCCGCTACGTCCAAAACAGGCGCATTTTCATCTTGTGAACGCCGACTCTCAGCCGATTCGTTACCCTGAAATATATATATATATATATATATATATATATATATATATATATATATATATATATATATATATATATATACATATATATAAAGCGGTTTTGACGTGGTTTATGAACCTATGTTGCACAACTGTATTCCTATGCACTTATGCTACGTGTGGTCGATTTTTTTATTCTAGTCATAATGCTTTGCTTGCAATCTTGCAAATGCAGCTATTCAATATACATTTCAGACACAGGTTGTTATCGGCTTTAAAGTGGTATTGGACGTCGTTTGTGAACCTATACGACGGGGTAAATGTACATGCAAATTGTGTTGAATCTGAATCCCATGTGATCTGTGATCTACATACAATAATACATGGAACACCAGTTGTCCGTCTTACATATTTCTAAAACCAATAATTTTCTTACCTCTTCAATTTTCTCCATTTGTTTTGTGGCCAATTGTTTGTTAATTGACTGTGGAGACATCAAATTCTCAGTCGACAACAGCATGGATTCGCGTGTGCTGAAAATTGAGTATAAATACTATCGCCACATTCACAACGCGAAACTTCCGCCGTCCAAAGCGATGCGGATGCGATAAACCCAAAATACGGGTGCGCAATGGACAATGGGAGCGCCAGGTCAGCGCGTAAGAAAAGATGCGCAATTTCACTAATTCCATGTGGCGCACCTACCAAACCTTTCTTTTCCCTGCCTTATTGTTACGTTAAGGTGTGCGGCACAAACGCGGAGTTTACGCATGGAGCTATATCACAGTTCCACTCCGACTTTCTACCACTCAACAACACAAATTGAAAAATTCCCCTCATTGGCCTACAGAAACAAAACTATAAGCCGAATAAGTAACAAAAAAAAAGGGAATCAAAACCATAAAAAATAAAATCCTTGGCAACTAACCAGTAAAGACTTCTCCTCGGCTGATTCTCGATGCCCTTCTCCTTGAGCAGTTTCGCCACTTTTGGCACAAATTCGAGTTCGTCAATGATGTCGTAGCTTCGTTTCTGGGGCGTACGACCTACAATACCGTATGATTAACAGATTAACACAAAATAAGTAGGACCACGAACAAACAGTCGGGCAGCCGAGCTACACCGTGACTGGTATAGAAACTACACAACGTTCGCCTAAATCAACCGACAACCGCCGTAGTTTGCATGAGTGCAGAGTTGGTAATTTACACATGTCGTACCGTACACTGCACAGCACACTGCACTTGCATGATGCACGATGAAGTTGTATGCATCAGGCAGGAGTATTCAGGTAAAATATTATAGATGATTCAAGATAGAGCGGTACATGAACTACTTTCGTTTACTAGCTGTTGGAATTACTTTATACCGTTGTTTTGTTCGCATTTAGGATATTTTTATACAAACCTGTGTGTTCAATAAGTTGAACGCCGTCGACAACATGGTTTCCAGAAGATTTGGTCAGTAACTCAGCCGCAGCGCGCATATCGCTCACGTAGACGCCATTCAAGGTGTTCTGCAAAAAGAACAATTACATTTTAGAAATGAAGACATACTATTGGGATCAGTTGGTTGAATGATTGCGTTTAAGTTCGGAAATGAAAATGAGCGATTTCGCACGATCATGATACTTTAGCCTCCCACGCAAGTACACAGAAAGAAACGGTTTAATTACAGTTTACTACGGTTTAACTACGGTTTAACTAAATTCAACTACAGTAGAACCGCTAAGCTAACCCCGATGCAGTCTAGTTTGCAGTGACATTCAATGAGATTGTTCTTGGCCGAAAACATTAAGAGAAAGAGACAAAGAATAGCTGCACAGAACAGGTGGAGAAGGCATTCCTGGCTTCTCATATTAGCAGAACAATTGAACAATAAACAAAACAAAACAGACCATTTCCTGCAGGGTACTGGTGAAAGCAGTGTCCGCGCTTGCCCTTTCTGCACGAATAGAATCAAGTTCGGTCTGTTGGCGATCCGCAAACATAGTGGAAACTTCCCGTAATTCCTGGAAAGAACTTCTTATAAATAAATAAATAAACAAACAAATATTTTACACCTCAACCTCAAGGGCGTGCTCCTAAAGGAGGCGGTCTCGGGACCATCTATCGTCGTCTAAAATTAAGTGTAACTGTGTAACTCAGAAGTATAATCCGGCGTACACGAATTGTCACGCACACTTTAACACTTTACACAACTATTAGTTGTGTTACACAACTAACTGCTGCGGGATAAACAACTAGCTAGATTACATAAATATACGTAAGTTAGACTTATTGCATGTAAAAAAACTCGAACCGGAGCGAAGACAAGTAACCAACAGACGTAACAAAACCAAAAAAGAAGAGGCTAGAAACATAGGTTGGAAGAACGCTCACCTTCTCATTCCTGCCAAAAGACGCACTGTAGCCTTCAAGCGAAGATCTCGTCGTTTCTTCAAACTCCGTCGCTTTCCGCGAAATTTCATCACACTTGGTCGCCATCGCACGGCTAAAACGGGAACATATATGAGCGAGCAAACAATTTACAATCATTTAATTTATAAATATTTCAACTTACTTATATGATAATCAAAGATACCTTTGTTCGATGCCCCAGCATTTTCGCTTACCTTTACACATGTCCCTCATTAACGTTTTTCTGTCTTAACTGTATTTATTGTTTTAATTATGTATGTTTGTGCGCACCTTTACGGTGCAATAAATTATTAGTATAAAACATACCACTCAGTTACTTTTTCTCAATTTATCTACCATAACCAAAGTGAGTCAGCCGTCATCGATTATTTCAATTTAAAAGACGTTTTTATGGGATCCATTTTTGAGACAAATGAGTGAGCAAGTGGTCGCTGGTCGCCAAATGGTTTGTACCCTTCAAAATCAAGAACGGTCTTCAAATGGTTTTCATTGGTTCCTTCCTCCTCCCCATACTTACGTTTCAAACTTCACTTACCATACTTCACCGCTGGCTTGTGCTGTCTCTGTGATCGTCGTGACCAATTCCCCGCACTCTTTTTCCACATGACCACCGCATTCGTTTGCAATTGAAATAACTTCGCTTGTCACGGTTCCACTAAAAAAACACATATGAATCAATTTAATGAAAAGACATAACTTCATTTCGATCGATATCGACTGATATTCGAATTCGGGGGAGGGGTTCACCGGTTCACCAGTGAGCACTCAAAATCTATGCTATATCAATGTCCTAATTCCGTCAGTGGAAGTGGTTCACCGGTGGATACTACAATACGTAATGATACAGGACAATTGGACGAACATAGAGCAGTGAATTACGGATTGCATAGAAAATAAACTAGTATGTGTAAGCGAGTAAGAGTGTAAAACATGAACCTGGAAGGCACATACATGCAAGGCATATTTTAATTGGTATTTAACAAAAATCGCACCTTTCTTCTAAGCTTGCACCTAGTTTGTCCACTCTAGCTTGATAATGGGTTTGTTGTAAGTTGCCGAGACATTTGAGAGAATCACTCATCTGAAAACGCACACTAATTAAATTTATAATAATATTAATAACTTGATATCGAAAAGAGAACAAGATGAAGCCAGACGACAAAGTGAGTAGGAAGAGAAGTAGGTAGACAAAGCTCACGACAAAATGCGTAGGGTTAAAAAAATATTAATCAATAATCTATATATATATATATAAACCGACCGTTGAAATAAGATTCCGTAGAGTTGACAACTGGGTTTCGCTATCCTGGAGATGTTTTTGTGCCACCTGCAATAGTCGAACTGTCCAATAGAGCTAGCTACCATATATTACGATACCAGCTATGGAAATGGAAGTTCGACCAACTCTCCATTCTCCATCTAAAGCAAAATACCGACCGGTTTTTGAAACGCATCGAGTACAAAAGCATTCTTATGCAAATGTCCATAAATTAGAACAAAAAAATCGAGCTAAATCGAGCAAATTAGCATAAATACGCAAGAATTCATCTGTCCACGTCCACGATGCGTTTCAAAAACCGACCGGTATTTCTTTGAGCAACAGTTACGAACCAACCCACATCCCAAATGGGTTGATGGGAAAATGGTCGTAACGTGGTCGATAGAGATCGAGCAAGAATGAGAATTATTAATGATAAATCTTATTAGGCCTAAAACAGGTAAGGTACGGTATCAGGGGTGGGTTGATATGATGTGGTTACATCCTAACAGATCTGCGGGTGAAAACAATGGAACGGCCTAAACTTCCACTTTCAACTTCAACAAACCGACCTCGATTTCCTCCGCATGTTGGCGTTTCTGATCTTCCAGCCTAGCTTCGAGCTAAAATGAAGAGGATTAAAGAAGTATGACGGAGGGTTTGTGAAACGAATTACGTTTATTGAACAACTGCAACCAACCACAACCCACATATTTCAAGCAAATTGTGACTATTTGTGGACTATTCATACAGACAATGAATATGAATGCACATATGCAGTTGTTATTGTTTACAACCGCAACACAAACCGGGTACGTACCGATAGTCCGCTAAACACTTTGAAGCGAAATACCGGCCGGTTTTTGGAACGCATCTCAAGTACTTGCATTCATATGCATTTATGCAACGTGGGGTCTAATTGGGGTCTAGTTTTTATTCTAATTTTCGCTCATTTGCATATGCTGCATAAGAAAGCGGTGTATGCAATGCGTTTCAAAAACCGGCCGGTATTTCGCTTTAAAGGATTAAAGACAGGACTGCCACCCCGACCCCGACCGAAGCCAATGTGAACACATTATGGGTCCAAAATAAACAGAAACAATTAAACGTAAACAACCAAAAACCAACCATCTTAACCACTTTTTCCAGACGGCAATTCGTGTCCGTTGATAGGCCCGAAAGTGCTTCAGAAACGTGGGCTTTGTGTTCAGTGAGAATTCGCTCCTCCTTTTCAATCAGTCCTCTCAGCTCCGTCTAAACAACAGTAAATGCAAATTACACAAGAACCAAAAAAGACAAGTCTAGGGGCTAGGCGCGATATCGAGTTAGTTACTGGGAACCATCCTGAAGTCCTATGCGCTAATGCTATTCCATCCACACCATTATAGTCGGACAATGACTAATAGTTATAAGCTAAATGCTGTACATTTACAGGAACTTACAATGCTCATAAGCGAAAGAGTGTTCTACAATGAAGTATGAATGAAGTTCCAAGTTAAAAAAAATATATTAACTAATCTGTTCCTTCAGACGCAATACACAATTGCAAAATGTAGAACAAAACAAACACTTAATCAAAAACCATACCACGTTGGCATTCACTTGTTCCACAAACGACGATCGCTTCTCCGAGCAGTTCTCAGCGAACTCACCTGTCGAAGCGGACATCTAAACAAAATGATATATTTGAGATTACAGGATTCACAAAGACATAATATAGACAGAAGATAGATCTTCTTAATATCCTTGGGCCAACTTAGTTCTTGTTCTATGCGAGAAAGTTTCCGATTCCCTTCTAAAAGATTTGCCAAATAGAAATCTCCTATCACGGCCAGTCGTTGTGAGTACGACGTGATAAAAGATAAAGAGTATACAAGGTTATGTTATATCAGCCGAATCCGCAGGAATGGTGCAACAGGGTCCAGTTAATAGTTAATTACTGAAGCCGGACGTGAGAAGGACCCAAATGCCACAAAAAAGGCGCTCTTTAGAATTGGCCACAAAATTACACAACTAAAATGAAAACCCTACCGTATTCACAATGTCATCCAGACGCTTGGTTGTCTCTTGCCTCTCACTTTGAAGTCCGTCCAGTTTGGCACTTAGGGAGTGTAGGAACTGGCCTAAAATACAGTATAACGAAATTTACTAACTCCAATTCCCTAATCTACATGTTGTTCATAAAATATATGCTTCACATGACATCTTGTGCATAACCCTTAGAGTTACATGTTAAAACAAGAGCACCACACACGCATCCAGTCAATATTCATAATACAGCTGAACACAAATCGGTACATAAAAGCAGCCCCACAGATACAAGCGCCCATTTGAAGTTATAAAATCTACACGAGCACTTGTACACTTGTACTTCAGCATGGCATATTATGTAAAAAAAAAAACTCACGGGCAGTTCTACTTCTGTATAACAACAATATGTGAAATATATCACACAAGCAAGCTCTAGACAACAGCCCTAGACATAAGGACCACACGTAATAGGCATAACACCAACCACATAACAAGCACGCATGAACCTACTCGTATTCGTTGAAAGCGTAGAGGATGCACCATCAAACCGGTCAGCGTGCTTGTCAGATGTCGAAGTCATACTGTCTGCAATCTCATCAACCTAAACACACACAAAATTACTTTACTCACTTTAAATTCTCTAAACAACCATTTCCTGATCAGCCAAAGCCTGATATTCTAGGCAAGGCTTCATTGATGATGCAGTGGATGAACATAAGCGGCCAAAACAACAAATTGGTAAAAACCAAAACGACAGCCCTCTTCTTCAATCTTCGGTACTCTACCTACGGTACTATTGGAGCCACATTATCGAAAAGTCATAGGAACCAATAATCAATAAATCAATACCCCGAGTACAATAAAGCGGACCACTGAGAATCATTTATAGACTAAAGACAGAACACAGAACAAAAAAAAACAGTCTACCTTTCCGCAGAAGTCCAATTTGGCTCGAACTTTCTCTTCGGTCAACTCTTTGACGGCGAAGATTTTCTCAAAAAGACATCCAAGATCGTATTTCGCATCCATTGCCGTCGATTGAAGCTGAACAAACATTCTTATTGCAAAGCACTCAGTAATCTACTTCTACTCACTCAAAAGTACTCTCAAGAGTATCAAGCATATCAAGCGCCTGGCCGAATGTGGATTTCAAAGTTACGGACTCAGGACTTTCAAAGCTCAGGACCTCTGCGGAACATGTCATAAGCAAACCCTTGAAATTGAACTTTGAACTCCCTTGAATAAAGGTGCACGCTCTTGAAGCGTAAAACAAATTTTAAAAATTTTAAATATGCAAATAGATCAGTCTAAATCACGAAAGCCCCTCCCGCCAAACGGGTGTCAGCTCTCAAAACATCTAAAGGTTCAAAATGAGAATTTACACCCTGCTCTCAATCTCATACTCCTGAAAGTGTGTATTAAAACGAGAAGACAAAAAGCGACAAAGCTCTACACCAACCTGGACGCCTTGCTGTCGTAGTTTATATGCAATTTCGTGCATTTCCTCCAATCCTTGACGAAGTGCACTTTCACGAATCCGCGACTCGGCCACCAACTGCAAAGGAAGGGGAAACTTATTCAACGTAATGACTACAACACAGCCTCCAGTGGATGTGACGGTCATGGTCATTGCACATATCAAGTACACTAGTACACATTGAAGGTGTCTCCGTAACTAACAACCGAACTTCTTTTATGTTAATGCAATACGAACCCGGTGGTTCTGGAGAAACCTCTTAACACGGCAAACTGACATCTAGGCAAAAGGATAAGAAAAGGAAAAAGAAGAAGAAAATAGCGTGGTTCATCACCACTTAAGTGGTTCATCACCACACCACAAAACATATAGCGACCAGCTGGCGGCAATTTTCTCAAAAAGGTGAAATTAATCTCAACTTTTAAATACCTTCTTTTGTTCATCCAATTCTTCGACTCGCTGACCGAGCTTTCCCTCCAGTCGTTCTTTTCGAACAAACACCGCACGATACTGCTCGTCCATCATGGCCAAATCTTCCATGAACTAAAAGTTGAGCGTGTGAGATTGAGATATTTTTGAAGTGTGTGCCAGTCCCAGACAACTGAATTCCCGTGTATTACACCATTACATGCAAATATGCCCACCAATGTCGGAAAGGCACATAATTGCGCGTAAATGTAATAAGTCGAGTAATGCCTTTGCATACTTAATATCGCCTTAAGCTAAGTTATTAAAATTGATTCAGTAAAAGGTCGCCTTACCATTTTAACTTTAGTTAAGACAGCCTGCAGCTGATCCTGCAAATCTTCGATCGACTTTGCTTGGGCACGCAGTTTCTCCTCAAGTCCTCTGCAAAATAAAAGAAACATAAAAGCTAAAGTTGCTCTAGTGTTTGTTCAGCTCAATTCTCAATTTCAAGCTTCAAACAGGAATAAGTATCCGCCCTCGCCTTCCCTATATATCCTTCAACAAACCGAAAGGACAAAGGAACCATACCAAAACGAAACAAAAATGCTAATAACCAATGAGACTAAAAAATGTTCAAAAAATCGTACTCGTAAGACTCCTGGCTCAAATGGATTCCGTTCTTCTCTCGTGCACTACGGAGGTCACGCTGCAGTCTCTCGATCTCACCCTCGTATTCCTGAGATTGAGATATCAGAAATCAGATTATCAAATCTCATGAACCGACAATGAAACAAGCCTAGGCCCAGCCAAGAGCCACACTTTCAAACAGGAATAAGAATCCGCCTTCGCCTTCCCTTTCCCTATATATACTTCTGCAAACCGAAAGGACACAGGAACCATACCAAAACGAAACACACTACTTCAGACTTTCAGAATAACACACTAAACCAAAACCTTACACAGAAATAACAGTGCCAGTTAAACTGTTAAACAGGTATACTCGTAGCGAGGGAAAAATACGCTTACCGTATCAGTAAAAACAGATGTGATGCAACAAAAAGATCTACACGAAACCAACCTTCATCAAACCCTTTCTGGACAATTTTTCATTGGCTTCCGGATGGTTCTTGATGTTCTTGGCCCGTGAAGCATAGTCCAACGTTGACAACGTTTCCTTAAGGTACACAGTTTGTTATTTGTGCATGCATTGTGAGGGGTAAGGGGTTCGATAAACCGATTTGTTGGCGTTGGCGTAATCGCCGCGCCGCACGTTAAAAGTCAACAAGACCCAAAACGCACCATACAATACTGTAAACAAGCAATCAACTGCAGTAAAGTCATATTCATACGGTATCCATATGGTAACCAAATTCACACTTATACAATCACAAGGTTCCGAGTATGCAATGCTATAACAATAATTAAATGTGAAAGAAGATCTTCCAATAGTGACATACCTCACACGACCCAGCGCTCGGCGAAATTGTCGCAATGATGGTGGTGATGGTTGATCCTCCGAGTGAATCTTGCAAGAGGCGAGTCAGCTTGCTTTCTCTACAAATACAAAGGTTATTACGGGAGATGAGGGCAGGTAGAAACTTTCACAAAAAAATCACAAAAAAAAAGACCGGACTGAACATTTGAACAACGAAATGATCTACACAGTACGGTGCAATTGCGGAATAGCGGAATTGCGCTACACCGGCACATCAGTCATCAGTCATCAGTCATAGCATCACATCATTCTTCACAATCACTGAACTCAACAAAAGCCATGCTCAATCGATTGATGACGCATATTTACATACGAAAAACCAAATACAATAAATAAAGGCCAACCTGAATGGTACATGCTGCGCATTACTGGTCAGCGCGTTAATGCATCGTCCCAGAGTAAGCAGTGATTGGTTGATGTTTCCTTAAAACCAAAAAGTTTAATTGTTCATTATATTAGTGTTTGACTTGTTCATTGATGTCTCTCATGCTTTCACAACCACAGCCCCAAACGATAAGGCCCAAATGCTCGGACGAATTTGCTAGTGTCTTCAAGGCGAGTACGAAACAAGCAACTAAATAAGAAACGGAACAAATGTCGAACCTGCTTCCTTAGCTCTCCTTCCTTCGGCGCCACTCCGTCCAATACTTTCCGAACCTGCCAGGTCAACCAGGTTCAGTTTCCCCTGTCGCATCAATTCTTCTCCAGTGGGCGAGCAGTCGCGCACACGGATCGAGATGGTGAATATACAATGTGAACGACTGAAAACAATCTTCTTCAACACCATGTTGTCATTTCAGATTTCAGGTCAAAGAAACGCAGTATAATACACCTTTAACATGCTTTTTTAACTTCATTTCTATTTCTATGTACACTAACATTCCTATTGGTTGTTTTAATACACAGACTGACTGGTACTGCGGGCGAGGTACGCAAACAGGGGGGCGAAAACACCTACTAACACTAATTAAGTCTAACAATAACAGCAGAGCACAAGGAGCGCGGTTTATAGTAATTCAACATTAATCCAAAAAGTTTAAATAGAAAGTAAAAAAATTCCAATAGAATATTACAGTCGAAGCTACGAAAAGACCATTCCCTCAAAATGCATAAACTACCAACCTCGACCGGTGATTCATCATTGTGGCAGCCATTGTTTTCCGTTCCGCGCCTCTCCTCAACAATTTGAACACCTCACTTCGGGACCGAACGGGCAGTTCTTCAGCACCGCTAATGATAATACCTCCCTGAAACAATTTATATTTAATATGAACTATGAACATCGAAAATACTTAGTGCCTGGCTTATCATGAACCCGGATTTCACAACGTTAGATAGTCTAGAAGCCTGCAAAAAAAGTTAGTCATCCACTTCACCACTGCACCACTGTGTCAGCTTTTTTTCACAATCACAATTATTTCAAAGTGATCAAGCGGTTCGCTCAAGTCTGATATCCCAGCCAGCAAGCCATTTTCTCATCATTCGGAATCAAACATCTACTGTAGACGTGTAGACAAGAGAATATCAAGTCGGTTTTCTACGTCACGTTTGCTAAGAATGCTAAGCTAATTTTCTAAGTTACCGTAAGCGACTAATCTAAGTTAACCAACCTTTTTCTGTGGATCCTCGAAGAGCCTGATTCGTGAATTATCGTTCACATTGGCCGCGAGCAAATCGAACAGCTCCTCGTTGTAGAGTTCTATATACGAGACTCGCATACAGTACTCTTCAATACCCTAAACAAAAACATATTTCAGGGCATAAATCGATGCACAAAATTCACTAGCAGCCATCATCAGCTCTTTCCAAATTAGTTAGAGTGCAACGTGATGTTGTTTGTTGCATATGTCTAAAACGATGGGGACTTAGACTACTTGAAATTCAAGTTGTGAATTTACGCATGAATTAATGTCCTAGTCCTGATTTCGAAGTGTTTTGTGTAACAGTACATAACATCCGGTTTATTCCAGTTTCCCGTCACGTCAGTGTAGTACATTAATTACATACTGGTACCCTCGGGTGAGTTAAGCAACTGTGTCAACAATAAAAAAAAGAAACAAGATGAAAACAACACTGGCGCACGCGAACCTCAAAAACAGACCTCATTTTCAAGAGACTGGAAAATGTGCTCTACTGCGCGAGGAATAATTCCCAGTTGTGGGTCGGCTCGCCATTCTACGCCTTCGTATGCCTGAAATACGTAGCGAATGATTAGTACATTAAAACAAACTTATAACTATTTCTCACCTGACATAAAGCAAATAGAAGTCGTAGATCCTATCGTACAGTATCTACCGTATCGCTAAGAATCGACGTAGCACTACACTCACAAATAGGTTGAAAACAAATACGGTCCCATTGGTCCCAAATTCCCACAATATTAGGGCGCGTTCGGGACTGATATTCCGAAAGGAAACCATGCAAATTCATCGTTCGGGATGGACATTTTGGAAACGTGCTAATGCTTGGAGAAAACAAAAAATACAGTATAAATTAGCACAGTTTCCTTTCGGAAAATCAATACCGAACGCGCCATTACATATAATGCATATTAATTCCGTACCGTATCGGAGCCTCCCTCCATCGAAAACGTCTTGCCAGTGCCAGTTTGTCCATAGCTGAAAACAACTGACATGAACAACGAAGAAAAAAAAATTAAATATCAATTCGAAAATTCGAAAATCGAATAAGAGGAGGAGAGAGAAAACATACGCGAAGAGTGTGCAAGAGTAGCCTTTTAGAACGTGGTCGATTTGAGGTCGGACCAAATTGTCGTATACTTCTTCTTGTGTTGCAGCTTGATTAAATACCTAAAAGGATGCATACAATGGTCAGAGTTAGGTTGAGAGTTGTTCAAGTTCAGGGAGCACTAGGGCGCATTCGAGATGGACATTTTCCGGAAAAGAAAAAAGTGGTTCGAGGTGGACACCGAAAAAAAAAACACTACATGCAAAATAATTGTCGAAAATGCAAATGTACCGTAATTGAAACTAAAATCAATCGATCATTTGAATGTGTATGCGTGGCAATTGCATTCTTTTCAGGAGGTGAAATATATCTCGAACCAAAAGTTTTCTTTTTCTTTTTCTTTTCCGGAAATGTCCATCTCGAATGCGCCCTAAGGGACATTTTTTGAGGTGGCAATACAATATCGCCGATCGCCCACATATCATACGATCGCGGCAAACATGCGCCTACTTGAAAGGCCTGACGCCATTACCTATATATTAAGCTTGATTTCCATTGTTTTATTATCAAATTACCTGGTCGCTCATCAACGACAACACGACGAGTTATATAATACTTTCTTTACATCATTTCATTGTGATGCACACCCTGTGGTCTTATTTAATAAATGGAACAAATAAGGCAGTCAAAGACACGCAATTTTACTGCACAAGGATAGTTTTGCTGTAGAAACGTCTTACCAAAGAGAATACGAAGTATTACTATTTAACGACGAGAAAGACAGAAACGAACATGATCGAATGGTCCATACGACTTGTTTTTGACCGAGATCTGACGAGAAAACGAGTCCTCCTTCAAGACACATCCCTCCTTCTTTTCGGCGTTGGTTGCAGGCCTGGAAAGAATAACATTAAAATCCCAGCATAGACGAATTCCATCGCAGGAAAAACAATTGGAGTCAAATGTTACCTCACTCTAATGGCGACTTTGACGTTTGCAGTTACGTTGCCATTATCTTTGTTCTTTGAAGCGCGGGAGCGAGAAGCCATCTAAATTATGAACTAATGTGACGGTGATACAAGTGTGTAGTGAGATATAAAATAAAAAGACGAGAAGGCACAATTGGTAAACAATCAATCCAATGCCAATAAGTTTTATTCATTCACGTCTTTTCAAATATTTGAAAAAAATCAAAATTTAAATTGTACCGCCCTATTGCCTGAGTTTGCAAACTAGACTACGGTACATACGAGTGGAAGGTATAAGACGCGGTCCGCGGTCCTGCGGTCGGCGGTCTGCGGTCCGCGGTCCGCGGTCCACTTTGCAAGTGGCGGCACCGTGCTATCAAAAACCGTGCATGCGTTCGTTACGACAATCACGCCCCAACTTACGTATTACTGTAGCGTGTATTCTTTTCCAATTCACGCATAGCGATTATTACACATAGGATTAATATATAATAATACCCAGGAAAACTGAATTAATTGCACAGAACACAGAAAACCGGCAGCAGCCGGCCGCCAAATGGTTTTCAAAAAGCATTCGGTGATCGGTCACTGACCAAAAATGGTGACCAGGTAATGACTGTTTTCTAGAAATCTTGTTCACGACAGGTCTTTAAGTGGGCACCAAATGTTTTGGTTCCATGAAAAGTGGCCTTGGCTTAGAGGCTCACGTAAGAAAAATTCCCCAACTGCAGGATTACTCACAAAAGACTGTGAAAAACACCATTCATATTATGCAGGATGAGTTATTAGGAAATGAAGATCACAGCTAAACCGCGTATTCTGACACAGAAAATTCGTATCTGAAAAGTTGAAAACATTTGTTCTGCCGAACTATTCTTCGACAAGCTCACAAGAAGTCACACACAATCTACCGTTGTCACACTCGATTTTTCTCCCAAAACTATATTATGTGGTCTGAATTACGATCACCATACCTTACATTAGGAGTAAGGTAAGGTACGTAAGGTGATCGTAGTTCAAGTTCACTCACAATTAGCGGCGTCCCACCGTTTGCCCGCTTGCCATAACTATATAATATCGAGTGTATTTCGACGTAGACGATGCCCAACATAGCCATATCAATATGTATACTTATAATCTTTATCCTTGGACCCTGGACAACGTACACACGCAACTAATATTAGTAGTAGCATGTGCAAGTGTAAACAACATAAGTTAGGGAAGAGCAACATCTCTAAAATGTAGAGAACGACACTCCGAGTCATCAGTGAGCCTCGCACAAAAAAGTTTGCAAGCCGCACGGCGCGGTGCACTCTCTCTAGTGTGCGAGGTGTGTGCGAATGTTACATGGCGCACCCGCCGCACCACTGATGTGCACATCTGGCATACCGCGTACCCGCCGTCCATCCCCTGAGAGACACTCCACAGGTGTGTCAACCGGAATTGAACCTGTGCCCAATATCCGAATTACTAACCAAACACGGGTATTGCGCGGCGATACCCTGGCGCGAAAATTTCATGCGGCGAATGATTGACGTCTATGCGACAATACGAAAATTGATGCGGAAGCAGACAGATAAAAGTATGCGCGTGCCTGTGGTAACGAACCCATGGGCGGTTTTTATAGCACTGTGCCATTTGCAAAGCTGACCGCGGACTGCAGACCGCAGGACCGCAGGACCGCGGCCGCTATACCCTCCCTGCAGAACCACGGTAGCATATGGTTACATTTCAAAATGTATTTTTTTTTTGTCGGTGAATGATAATGATAATGATTTATTACTGACAGACAAAAATTAATCAGCATTCGTACAAACAATAACATTGTAAATCAACAAATAAAGATACACGTAAATATGCAATATTTGTACGGTAATACTAAAAAAAATAAACGAGTATCAACATCAACAATAAAAAAAGCTGAAGATAAATATTCACGATTTTAGTTGTGTAGACTTCCCATTCCCAGTGCAATAGGTGCTTATCACAATTACTTATTTTTAGTTTGTAGTGTAGTGGAACAAATGCATGATATAACAGTGTGATAATGATAACCAAGTTTATAACACAAGTTGCAGAGCTCATTGCGACTACGCAGCGATTATTTGGGGGTAAAATCCCAGAATTGTTTATATTTTGTTACGCTTTTCACTATTTTTCGGTACGCTGTATCTAAGATATTCACAAGAAAAATGAACTTTCCCGAGTCCCCGGAAAGACTATCGCTAGCCTATCGGGACGTCAAATGTTTTCCATAAAAACTGTCATATAGTTCGTGTCCAAATAATGACTTCTGCTTTGAGTTACTACCGAAGGTCAGAGTTTTGGATGTTCAGCTTGTTTAGATGTCTTATCCAATAGATTTCTATGCGATATATGCATGTATAGGTAAATTATACGTGAAAATGTTTATTGTAGTTTTTTTGTAAGCATATATAATTAGAGAGCAATGGCGAAAAGATGTAGTAGGTACATATTCCATGACCATGTCGAAAGTCCCAACGATTTTGTTCACTTTCCCATTGTTCGAGTTTCTCCGCCAATATAGTGTAGTGTAGGTACTTTCCCAGCAGTGTATAAAGCGCTCAGGATAGAGAGACCTTCTGAAAACATAAGTCAGGTACAAATCCAAATGAACACGAAATGGTAATATACAATTCTAGCTTAAATAATGAAATCTTCTACATTGCGTCCAGAATTCGACTACTTTTGAAGGGTAGAACACACCATTTTGGAGTAAAGTTCGAAAAGGCTCTGGAAGTGTGGAGAGAAACGAAGTCCGCTTACGTCTGTAGTCCATTTTTTTCAGATGCCTAAATGATAAGCAGAACATAAAGTTCGTTATTTTGCTATAATAAAGCTAATGCAATCGTGAAATTTCATTTCAAAAAATATGTCAGAGCTCTTTTTCAGCTTTCTGAAACCACACACTTGGAAGTAAACTACTAAACGTGCACTCAGTGTTGCAAAGAAATTTTCATAAAATCAAATAACGGTGCACACTAACCAAAACTATGCAGCAGTAGATGGGATTCCTCATTGGCGACAAACGGGATGGGATCTTACGTCGAGAAGATGCATCGAGGCCTCATCGTCCAACGAAGTCAACGAAAACAAAGAACAGCAGAACAAAACCGGCAAAGTACTAACCCTCGCTCTCTATCCTACTTCTAACTAAACCCCAAGACATAATAACTAAATCTCAGATGCATCACGACTGACAACGTTCACACTCAAACAATGCCAAAACTCAAGCTGCTGCAATGCCAATTCGTCGAGAAGCGGCAGTTCTCGGGTTGAACAAGGGAGCACCCAAAGTCTCAACATATTTCTAGGCTCAAAACCATACGACGATCACACTCAAACAATTTTCAACAACACTCAAACAATTTTCAACATAGTTTCAACATATTTCTAAGCTCAAAACCATACGACGCTCACGACGTTCACACTCAAACAATGCCAAAACTCAAGCTGCTTCAATGCCAATTCCTCGAGGAGCGGCGGTTCCCGGGGTTGAACAAGGGAGCACCCCAAGTTTCAACAATTTTCAACAGCTCAAAACTCAAAACCATACGACGCTCACACTCAAACAATTTTCAACATAGTTTCAACATATTTCTAAGCTCAAAACCATACGACGCTCACGACGTTCACACTCAAACAATGCCAAAACTCAAGCTGCTTCAATGCCAATTCCTCGAGGAGCGGCGGTTCCCGGGGTTGAACAAGGGAGCACCCCAAGTTTCAACAATTTTCAACAGCTCAAAACCATACGACGCTCACACTCAAAAAATTTTCAACAACATTCAAACAATTTTCAACATAGTTTCAACATATTTCTAAGCTCAAAACCATACGTTCCTAACGATGTTGTTCACTTTCCCATTGTTCGAGTTTCTCTACCAATATAGTTCAGGTACTTTCACAACATAGTGCAGTAATTACGGTGCGGTATAGAGTATATTATAGAGTGGTTACAAAAGCTAAATATTAAATTCACCTGCTGCAAAATTCGATCGAACTGTTGCCGATGGGACGGTCCACCACTATATGAGAGTCCATAGGGCTTATCAAAAGCAATCACATCCGCTGCAAACATAGGGAGGTAAGTAAGCTAACGAAGTTGGAATAAGCAAAACTATTAATGGACAAGAGCCGAAATAGAACGGACCAACCGGCCAACGGACTTATAAAGGACCAAGTAGTTATGAAAGCGCACAGCTTATCGAGCGTTCACGTATTGACGTATTATGTATTCGTTTAGCGAACACATCGTGCGGTGTGTGAACGGGTAATACCCTTTCGCTAAGCTACTCTCACAATGTAAAAAAAAACTTACAAAGTATACGTACCCAGTTTCTCACAAATATATGTTACGCTTTTTTCCGCAAAAACGCGCGCCATCCATGTTCGCATTCCCGCACTTTATAATTTCATACTGAAGGCAAGAAAATCACTATACGTAAAAACTGCTAACGGTGGATGGCCCTTGCGCGCGTTTTCGGGTTTTCGCACGGGGAAAGCGCCACATAAAGCAATCGAAAAGGTCTCTGACGCAACACTGGATAACAATTAGATTCACATTGAACATACAACCTACTATCTCTATGTAGCAAAAGTGACGCCATGAATTGCACCAGTTGATCCTTGTCCATATTCCAAACTGGATCGATTCGCGCGCGAAGTTCAGCCGCACCGTTATATCGGTGATATGCATCTTCATCTTCGGGCGTACTGAAATGGAGATTTGAATTAGATAAGGGAATCAACGAATGATGCGCCTAGCTCTAATACACGACAACAAGCTCCGGCGCCCCCTTCCGGATCCGGAAAGCGGATTTCGAAAGGGCCCTAACACCTAAGTAACAGACCCAACATAGAGACCTGCCTGGTCACTGTGGACAAATACGAAATGCGACAAAGAATTAAAGCGAAACACCGGCCAGTTTTTGAAACGCATAGTGGTCAACTGAATTCTTACATATTTGTGGTAATTTACTCGAAGTTAGCTCGATTTTTTATGCTAATTTACGGTCAATTGCATAAACTGCATAAGAATGCTGGTGTTCTCGACGCGTGTCAAAAACCCTTCGCTTTAAGCGAGCATAACAATATCAGAAACCAAATTGTCAAAAATAAAAACGTACTCAACCCTCAACGTCTGCACTGGAAGCATCATCCTTCGACGGGACGTCATCGACCAAGTTTCGGCGCCTCATTTGAATATCACTCTTACGAGACGCAGAGCCCGGCCGCTCCGCATTCAACGAGGTATCACCTGGTGCGTGGGATGGAGCGGCTCTCATTCTCCTGCAAAAATGTAATGCAAAATGTATGTAGTTCAAATAGATAGTTTTTGCACGACTACGGTAGCCGTGCGAAAATTGAGACAATAACAATAACATACTATACTACGTAAGAACGGCTTAAAAATAATTTTCGTGCGTATTAGGTTTGTGATGTGATCCACACATAAGGAGTTTATTATGCTTCTCTGATAACTCAAGATTTAGTTTTGACTGACTCCGGAGCCGATTTTTTACGCACTCACTTATATGGCAAAAGAAGAAAAAAGGAGTTGCTCAATATTAAAGACTCACCGAAATACTGTTCTTCGATTCCACCACTATCCGGTAAAGGTAAATCAGAAGAAGAAATCGGTGGAACCTCACCCTCGGAAACCGCTTTCGTAGGATGCGAACGCTCCTAAATTCAACGGAATGAATAACCAACTGATTTCGTAAGACTACTCTTATTACTTGAAAAAAAGCCGCATATAAACGATGTGCATGTGTATATACGATTCACACAAGCCTGTGATTTCGACTGCGAATTAAAAAGGGACAAAATATAAACGTAGGGAGCAAAAAAACCTACAGAAAGACCGGGGAAGAACTTTTCGTGCAATAAACTCGGTATCGGTCAGATGCTGAGCATCACGCTTCACAGATGATCCAAAAGGAAGAATGCTAAACTGCTAGTAAAAAAGTGTATTATCTTCCTATGGCCAATATGATTTCAATGTAAAATAATGTGCGGTATTTCAACGCATCCAGATTTTTACAGAACTATTTAAGTTGATCTAAATAAAGCTTAGTTGCGTAAAAACGTAAAGGGGAGTAAGGAACATGACTTAGTGGCCAACAAGGAAAACACAAACGCCTCTGACTGAAAACGGAGTTTGGAAATGTCGAAAAGAACTAAGATGCGCGAGCGCGGTATAATTACACATCTAATAAGAATTGATATGGTACCTTAACCGCAATTCCTGGGTACATGTCCTTTCGGTTTTGTTTTTCCTTTCTCCGTTCCTCCATTTCCCTGATGAAAAGCGATGCTCTGATTGACGACCTGCAAACAAAATAATATCATTCGATCGGAGAAGCGAATTTCGGTGATGAGGCATTAGGGCGCGTTTAAGATGGCCGAAAGAAAGAAAAAAAAAGTTCAGGTTGGCCGAAAAGAAAATTTTTAATACTAAGGGAAAATGAAAAAATACAGTAATTTTTTTCGAGTTTTGTCTGCGTCTCTTGTTTTTGCTTTGTCTTTCAAAAGTTTTCTTTTCGGCCAACCTGAACGGCCGAAAACCTATTTTTTTTTTCGGCCATCTTAAACGCGCCCTTAGGGCCTAAATGTGATATTCGTCCTTAAAGGATCGCAGTCACTCCAAAATCATCATTTTGCTTCGAGTTTACTTGAATTTCGTAAAGAATAAAGAAAAATACTTTACCAAAACCGAATAATTTGAATTCCAACTCAGGGGGTGAACCGTGAACAAGTAGAAAAGTAGTTCTACTTAACTACCGCGGGATTATGAAACGTGTAGTGATATGCCTGCAGACCCTTGCACTATATGTAAAGATATAATATGCAGATATTTGCCGAAATAATTTGAATACTCCCGATCTGATAGCAGCTGTATGAACACGTTTCGTGATCCTGTGGTAGTTAAGTAGAACTACTTTACTATTTGTTCACTCCCTGTCCCTGAGTTGGAATTCAAATTATTCGGTTTTGGTAAAGTATTTGTCTCTATTGACTATTCTTTACTAAATACAAGTAAACTCGAAGAAAAACGACGATTTTGTAGTGACTGCTATCCTTTAATCTATCGATTATATACATCCTTGCAATAATCTCCGAGGCTGGTTGATACATCATGTGATTATTGATTTGATGCACTGATTTAAGCCCTGCCACACACACCACACAAGGAAATTCAAGCTTACCTTTCTTTTCATCTCTCCCATAATGGTCCCTTCTATCACGGGATCGTGATCTACTTCTACTCCTGCGTGTTCTCTTTCGATCCGAGCTTCCATTGTTTTCTTCCTTCACTTCCTTCTTTACTGCGGGTTTATCAAAAACAGAGACAGAGACGCCGAGCACTGGTATCGGAGCTTCCAGAGCCTGAGAATGAGCAGTATACTGTATGCGAGATTACAATTGAATGCATGAAGTATAAAAAGCGTAAACCCGCACGTATAAAGAAACACCAGCGGGGAAATCAGTAATACCTCTTTGTCGGGCTTCTTGTTCGTATTCAGGGCAATGGTCACTTTGTCATCTTCCCCGCGTCGTACTAGTTCAGTGGCGCATGTGTAATCCTGTTCTCCGTGCAAGTCACGAGCTCTAAACTGGTTTATTTTATACCAATCGAGTCAAATCGAGAGACATATGACTACCACTACTACCTCAACGACTAAGAGCATCCATATTAATACCTTTCGGTTTGAGCTTCCAAAAGTTCTTGCTGTTTCTGTTCATCATCGATTTCCTGTTTTTATTTTCGAGCTTCTTCTACTTCTTATTTTCTAGCCTCTTCCTCGTAGTCAATGTATTGACTGTACCAACCTAAACAAATATGAGGTGCTGACTTGTCAGGAGTCTAACAATAAGGGTTTCTTTACTTTACTATATCATAGCAGTGTACTGCATTACATCAAACCCTGTATGATAATCTGGTTCGATCATGGAAAATAAGTTCATTGTGCTAATTTTTAAGCCACAGGGTGCTATACTTTGTATACTATCCCTTCACCATTTCTTCTTCTGAAATAAAGTAGTTACATTAGAAATACATACCTTTTTCATCGTTAGCACGAACACGACGGGTGCTATATCCTGTTCGCAATACCTAAAAAATAAAGCATTGAATGTACCGACAAAAAGGACAGAAATAAATAATGCACAATAATGCAAACAAATAAGAAGAGAAAATGGAGCACAAAAAAAAGTTTTGCCTACCCTCATGAATGTTTCTTCAAATTGTTTGCTGAATTCGGACATATAGGTGTCCTCGGCAAACAGAAGCAGTTGCCGTTGGTGAGATTCACTTGTTAAATGACATTTAAATCCATTTTGATCCCGACATTGTTTTTGACACATTTCGCAATACCTGAAATACTAGTGGAAGATGAAATACCATGTATGTGGAAGATGAAATACCATGTATGTGGAAGATGTATACGTGGAGGATGTATATCTGGAGAACCACTTATTTTACATTCAGGTGCTTCAAACACTTGCATGTGTAGTCCTGACCATCTGACATGATAGCGCTACGACACGGTGAAATGGTAACTCTTGGGAGGGTATAAAACGCGGTCCGCGGTCCTGCGGTCCGCGGTCTGCGGTCCGCGGTCCGCGGTCCGCGGTCCACTTTGCAAATGGCACCGTGCTATAAAAAACCGCCCATGCGTTCGTTACCACAGTCACGCCCCAACTTACGTATTACTGTAGTTTGTATTTTTTTCCAATTCACGTATAACGATTAATAATAATATAATTACTAATGCCCAGGAAAACTGAATTAATTGCCCAGGCCACAGAAAACCGCCTGCAGGCGGTCGCCATATGGTTTTCACTGAAAAACCATTCGGTGATCGGTCACTGACCAAATGGTGACCAGGTAATGACGGGTTTCTAAAAAATTTGTTCGACAGGTCTTCAAGTGGGCACCAAAAGTTTTCTTTCCATGAAAAGTGGCGTTGGCTTAAAGGCTCACGTAAGAAAAATTTCCCCAATTTTCCCGAGAGAAAACTTACTCAAGCATGACTGTAAAAACCGTCATTCATAGTATGCAGGATGAGTAGGAAATGAAGATCACAGCTAGACAACCGCATATTCAGACCCAAAAAGTATTGTAACTTGGTAGTGGGTACCGCGTTTTTTATTTAATTTTCTTCATATCTATCGTCCCATATCTAAAGGTCGAAAGGTAAATCATACAAAAATTGATATAGCTAAGCCTGAAACGGAACTACACAAATACAAAATGAAAATTAAATTCCTAATATATTGTGACTGGGAAAATAATAAGCAGCTTCACTTGGTTACTCCCAAATATATCTTCACGTTTGCAAAAAAAAATGCAAAATTGTATTTGGGATTTGGAAAAACTTTTCCAAGGTGAAATAATATCATAGTCAAAAATAGTGTCTCCGTTGACAAGAAAAAATACCTTCTCGTAGCGCAGTAACCTTGTTTAATCAGTTGAAATCCATTTGATCTGCCGAAGTATTCTTCATCAAGCTCACAAGAAGTCACACTCAATCTACTGTAGTCACACTTGATTTTTATCCCAAAACTATATTATGTGGTCTGTCTTACGATCACACTGTTCACAATGTTGTCGCTATGTAAAATAATCAAGTTCATTCACGTAGAAATAACTAGTGACGTCCCATCGCTTGCCATAACTATTTAATCGAGTGTATTTCGATGTAGCGGATCCCAGCATAACTATATCCATATGTATAATTATAATCTTTATCCTTGGACCCTGGACAACGTACACGCAACTAATGTTAGTAGTAGCATGAGCAAGTGTAAACAACAAGTTAGGGCCAGGAAAGAGCAACATCTCCAAAATATAGAGAACGACACTCGGCGTCATCGGTATGTCAACCTGAGTACTCCGAGTCATCGGTGAGCCGCGCACAAAAAAGTGTGTACGCCGCAGGACGCGGCGCACTTTCTCTAGTGTGCACGGTGTGTGCGAATGTCACATGGCGCACCAGCCGCGCCACTGAGGTGCACATCTGGCATACCGCGTACCTGTCGCGCATCCCCTAAGAGACACTCCACAGGTGTGTCAACCGGAAATTGAACATGTGCCCCTCCTGCCCGAATGCATTTACTAAGGAAGCTCGGGTATTGCGCGCAGCTGACACAGCTTAACAGGTAGAGAGCTCGACTGTTAATTGAGAAGGGATGTGATGCTTGGCGGGTTCGTACCCGGTCCGGGGTAAAGATTTTGTATGTTCCATTTGGATTTTGAGCTATCGAAACGTTACGAAGGCTGTCTGTGCTGACTCGCACTTGTATAATGAATTACTAGTAGTATTTATCCATATTACTTTATTATATCCTTCGTATATTCATCAAGATCAATATCCTTGTTGAGTTTCTTGGCAGTTTCAAATCGTTCATTTTCCCACGAGTGTAACAGCAACAAAGGTTGCACTTAGCTTCATTTAAACTGACCACAGTCAGTTAATGTTTAGAGAGTGTGCATATGAAGAGAATTAGTCTCGCCCCCTTGAACCCACAAATGGTGATGTAATGTCTGACTAATAAGCTTGTTAGTTAGTATGCAAATGAAGGAGGTTAGTAAAGATGCATACAATTGTTAGGTAGCATGAGATTTCTCTATAAGCAGATAGATTTCTCCTGCTCCGCCCATGAACGTACGGTACTTAAGCCCAAGATTCCCCCTTATCGGGGCCGCTTGGAGATGGACCGAGCGAGCCAGAAGCTGTCTTTGGCCAACAACTCGAAAGGTGTGTGTGGTGAGCTTGCTCCCGCGATCACCTCTTCAACTACAAAAGACTTGTGTGGTGAGCGTGCTCCCGCAATAGTCTTCTTCGAACAACGTGTGTGGTGAGCTTGCTCCCGCGATCGTTGGACCTTCCTTGTATTGTGCATACGATTGTGTTGAATAAATCTGTTATCAAACAGGTCTCTTATTTGACGCAGTCCATACACATACAAGACCCAAGTGCTGTCACTAAACGGTGCGACAGCACACTTTCTTTGTGATATACAAACAAACAAAATCCGTGACAAACTCTTCTCCTTTACATCTTACCAGACGGATAACGCCGCCTGAGGCGACATTCCATGATAGAATGATTTCTTCCACACGCTAAGCTTCCCAATTGTCATGTAAGATTGAGAATACCCCGCAGCACGCACGAAAATTGGGTATACTTATGAAAGACTGTGAAAATCTTTACTAATGAAGACACACCTCGTTCGTTTACATACATGAGAATATTCTAACAATAAGGAGCCCTGGCACTCTTTTACACTAACAAAAAAAAGTTTGACGTTATTTTTGAACGCAACGAAAATTAGAATATCTCAAGTCGCCTTTCCGGTATAGAGAGAGGGAGCTCAGTTTTGCGAGAAGACAAACAGATCCGATAACTTTTCTACGTCTCGGCTTTTAAAATAGGAATGGCCCACCTCAAGTCATCATTTTATCATGTTGCACACAATTATATTGCGTCAATAAATACAGATAAGGAAAAGAAAATTTCAATATTCCCAAAAGGCTTTTCAGTTCGTTCTTAGGAGTCTCGCGTTTTGATAAGTTGGCAAAGTACACAAATTTGGGTTAATTTAGACCTGTCCTCGGAGAAATGAATCGCATGATGCAAAACTATTGCAAAACTAATACTTATTTAAACGCGTTGCGGTTTACATGTAAAAATTCAGTTTCAACCGCGACGCAGGCTGATGGACCGCGGACCGCAGACCGCGGACCGCGGACCGCAGGACCGCGGACCGCGTTTTATACCCTCCCTAACTCTTTAACTCTTGTTCAGGATTCTGTTAAACTTACCCAGTCTCTGTTCTCGTTTAAGCACAGAGCCACTCGTTTGTGGAACCTACTTCCTGATAGTATTGTTCTTTCGAGTTCCGTTGATTCGTTTAAAACCCGCATTGACGAGCTTGATCTAATCGAGCTTTATGAAGTAGCAAATAGAAACATTCATCCTTAGTTTTTCACAAGTACGCATTCCATTGTTGTACATAGTTTTTGTCTCTTGTTATATGCGCTTTGTTACTCTCATTGTTATTTGTTTTGTTGTTGTTGTTGTTATATTATTATTGTCGTTTTTTTGTCTTCCGCTTTACTTCGGTGTACACTGAATAAAGTATTCATATAACATGGAATGAAAGTTGTATCAAGGGCTATCAAAAATGAGAGTACGAATAAAAATATAAATGGCTAACCAGCGCAGTTTTTGTAGTCCTTTCGACTTACATCGATTAGCAATCTCCTACGGTGTTCCCTTTTCATGTTTTCCCATCGTTGTTCTGAAATGAGTCGTAAATACATAACATAAAGATGTGAAACATGTTTATATGTGAACGAACGAAATGAGAAATCAGCAGACAAAGACAGACAAACAAGAAGACGATAAGACAACATGGGGAGGTGGGAGCGCCGCGCCGGTCGAACACAATTCGAATTTCGAATACGATACAAAATGCACGAATACCGCAATGTAGCACAATTTTATGTGACGTCAAATGTCTCTCAGAAATATACGCTATATCGCTACAGTACACTTAATCGCACCGGGAT
This sequence comes from Pelodera strongyloides, assembly GCA_036852015.1. Classification (NCBI taxonomy): domain Eukaryota; kingdom Metazoa; phylum Nematoda; class Chromadorea; order Rhabditida; family Rhabditidae; genus Pelodera; species Pelodera strongyloides. Next base: position 160,910 of record JAANDG010000266.1, read on the forward strand.
TTTGCGCTTTTATCCCGTGCAGAAAACGTGCATGTTCTTCGCATTTTCTCCTCGCGCGGGATCTTGGATTCGCTTCGCCCGGGCCGAATGGTCGATTTTCATTTCGCTCGTACCTCACTTAATGAAAACTAGAGTTTTGCAAAAAGACAAAGACTACGCCATTTTTTGGATTATTATAACTATATGTGTGAAAATGATATCAATGATTTCGGGTTGCCCTTTTTTAGCGCGTTCGGGTTGCCCTTTTTTATATAAATACTTTATTGCGTTAAAAAGGCAACAACAAATCGGATCGAGAAAAAAAAACAAAGAAAAGGAGAATAACAACAAAAACAGCAAAACAACAACTCAACAATAAACATAACACGAATACACAACAACAACAAAAACGAACAGGAATTACTATGAACGAATGTTTGCTAATATACCTCTCATACAAATCTACCAGGTCCATTTTACCTATCCGTTCTTTAAAGGCATCAACAGTGCTCACTTTTACCAATTCGTCAGGCAACAAGTTCCACATACGAGTAACCCTAGGCTTAAAAAAGTATAAGGACTGATTAGACCGAATAGACTCTTGAAGAAGCGCAAAGGAGTTACCATTTCTGCTTGACCTGTCATTCATTGTGAACATATCGTGTAACATTGGATGTGAATGAAAACCTCGAACAATTTCAAAACACTCAACGAGATCAATCATAATACGGCGGTGTTGAAGAGAAGTGAGACCAAAAATTTCAAGGCGTTCGGAATAGGGTAAATCAGTGTACATATCAGTGTTCCGAAAGGAAAACATGCAAATTTATCGTTCGGGTTGGACATTTCCGAAAGGATTTAATGCTTGGAGAAAGCAAAAAATACCGTACGAATTTGCATGTTGAACATGAAATTCATAAATTAGCATGTTTAACATGCAAATTCATACTGTATTTTTTGCTTTCTCAAAGCATTAAATCCTTTCGGAAAGATCCAACCCGAACGATAAATTTGCATGTTTTCCTTTCGGAAAGAGCAACCCGAACGCGCCCTTACCCTATTCCGATCGCCTTGAAATTTTTGGTCTCACTTATCTTCAACACCGCCGTATTATGAGTGATCTCGTTGAGTGTTTTAATATTGTTCGAGGTTTTCATTCACATCCAATGTTAGATGGTATCATGGTATGTTCACAATGAATGGCAGGTCACGCAGAAATGGTAACTCCTTCGCGCTAGTTCTTGTAATGCTTCATAATATTTGTTCTTGTAATGTTGCATGCTTTTCTTTTTACAGTGGTGATGTTTTTTTCCGTACTTCGGTTTACATTGAATGAAGTATTCGTTTTTCCTTTTTACCGTATCTTTTTTATAGAATAGTTTACGCTAACTTGGATGCAACGAAGTTTCCGACGCCAGGAAATCCATGAAGAGAACAGCTTATAAGCTTCCAAAATCAGGTACTTTTTATTTGGCTACCGGCCGGCTGCGTAAATACGTAAATATGGTTCTTGCAATATTCACGAGCTATTATTTAGAGCGAATAGGTATGCAGTCCAAATGCGCACGCGAAACACGCGCAAAAATGGGTTCCACCCCTTCCTCCAGCCGGGGGAACCCCCCTTCCGCCCGCATCGCAGATGGTTATTGTACCCCTGGGGTATCTAAGTCTCTGCCTTTTCACACTCTTTAATTTTGTTTTACACTGACGATCCCGTATCTCTCACGAGGCAATGCACTCTTGTCTGGAGTAAGGGTACACACAAATTTAGTATATCTTGACGTCAGTGCGCAAAAGAAACACAAAACTGCGTTTTCCATCTCAGACATGCATTTAAATACGCGACTGAATATGGAAATTCGAATGTGTCACTGTTTCATGCTATTTGCCGATATCTGCACACTACACATATGCTAAACTTTGCTCCATCGGACCCGAGATTTGCCACGGTCCGATTAACGCGTTTACTATTGAAAAGATGAACTTTGCAATTCATTTTCTTTTAACTGGGTGACTTTAGACAACTCTTGTTTTTGTTTCCTTAATGGGGAACATGCATTCTATTAATACAGCTTAAAGCGAAATACCGGCCGGTTTTTGAAACGCATCTCAAGTACGTTACGTTGCATTTATGCAACGTAACACGTAACGTGGGGTCTAGTTTTTATCCTATTTTTTGCTCATTTGTATATGATGCATAAGAAAGCAGGTGTACACAATGCGTTTCAAAAACCGGCCGGAATTTCGCTTTTACTTCAAAAAGGGCCTACATAAATATTTAAGAGTTTCCCATTTCAGGAGTTCATGATGATAACGGATACTTGTTCTACCATTCTGCTCCGAGAAGACTTGATGAAGCTGGTAAACGTCTTTTGAGTGAAAACGGTATCGAGCTCTCTACCAAACAATTCAATGCGGTGAGGATTATTATTTCTTTCGGCGTTCTTATCAGACGTCGCCACGTCGCACATGGGACCATAGGTCAAGAAGTGGTGGAAATGTTTACTGGTAGTCCGAAATTGGTGGAAGGGTACGCCAAAAAATCATGAAAAAACGGGTAAAATTTGGTGGAAGGGTGCCTAAACCACGCCCCTTTTATAGCAAATTATAGGAAAATTTGTGGAAAAGTGCAAAAATGATGGAAGGGTTGACCTCTTTAGGGACATAAAAATGTCCAAATTTGGTGGAAGGGTACGAAATTTTTCCCCGCTTCTTGACCTCAGTGTGGGACCAGTGGCTAACTTTCTCAAAGATACCAGATCCCACTTATCCAATAAATGGGCAGCATGACGGCTTAAAGGGAATGTCAAGCCGGTTTTTCATGCTGGGCTCAAAAAAAGCGTATGTTTTGAAGGTGAGGAAAGTGAAAATAAAAAGAAACAAAAACTTTCATGTAAGAAGAAAAACAATTTCAAACCGCTCCAAAAAACTCCTTCAGTATGGGATTCAGTATTCGAGTCGTGCGGACAGAGCTAAGCCAAATCTCTGTCCACGGGACGTTTGAATTTACGAGGCCGTTAGACAGCGAAGAAAAAGAGGAGGGCATAAGAGAAATTTTTGAAGTCAGCAAAGAAAAAGAGGAGGGCGCGAGAGAAATTGTTTAAACTACGGTATTTTGTGACAGTGTGTCATAGAATATCTGTGAATCAGGCTTGACATGCGCTTTAACCTTAGTGGTCGCATTCCAATCAACTAAGTGCGGGTGATAGAGAAGTGATTATTTCTGATAAAGATCAAAGATGGTGCAATATTGAAAAACATCCGTGAAATTTTCACGCAAAGTATGTCTAACTCTCACCCACGGGGAGAGTTCGTTGGTGGATCCAGCCTCAGAACGCTTCTTCTATGCATAGCTCCCATCTCCCGTGCTTACTTGGTTTCTATCAGTTTATCTTGGTTTATTCGCGATCCTTCACTCTTTATTGTTGCCTTGTTTTTTTAAATTTTTAATTCTCATTACTTTTCTTTTTATTTTAGGCCGAAGACAAGATCCTGACCGAGAATTGGGCGGCCTTTTCTGACAAGTACAATCTTAAGCTAGATGAGGTGACTTTTTAATCTTTGCTTCAGCTATTTATTATTTACAAGACGGCTGCGCCGCCTGCCTGAGGCGTCTTTAAATACTTATGAAACGTCTGTAACGTAGATGAAAAGCTTTACGAATGAAGCCACACATGATTCTTTTACATGAGAATATTCTAATTTGAGCTGCGGCTGCGGCACTCTTTTATACCCGAAGCGGAACAATTTATTAGAATTCTACTTCCGTAACGTGAGTGCTAGCTCACGCTGCACATACTCTTTTATATAATAGGAAGATTGCGCCGCTATATGTGGCTCTTATTATTTTCAAAAAACTGTTCACGAATACTGTATTTTCATTTTCAAACTATTCACGATTACTGTGACCTGTGACCACAAACAAAACACGAACATGCCGTGCCCCATATAAATTCCCAAAGTTCAGGCGTCTTGGTTGGCTGGTCTTAACGTTCGTCCGCAAGGAGGACTCACCGAACGTCAAATCTTTATCCACCGAACCTTTTTCTACCAGAAAATGTGTGAAGGTCTCCCAAATAGAACATGTGAAAATGTAAGTGTTTGTCTTCAGCTCTATACCACAACAACTTAGATCACCGTGCATTTGCAATTTACAAACAATCGGAATCCTAATTGAAGAAATACCCACATTTAGGTGATGCACCGAATGAGAGACTTGTTTGATCCCGCTAAGCTTGCGGGTATTGTAGCAAGGTCCTCATTCAGCAAAGAAGAAGACAATCAGTTGGTCCAATTTTATCAAGAAGGAAGATCTTACAATGATATCAGTATGTTGATGAAGCGTTCGTTGGCCAGGATCAAGTCCCGCGTTAAGTGGGTTTTTATTTTTACCTTTACCTTATCCTTTGTTAGCGCGATAGCGCTAACATAGTTTGGGTTTGATCCGAGAGCCCTTTTTTCCAGTTTTCACCCTGAATTTGGTCCTAGACCAAAAATTGAAATTCTTTTTCTTGTAGGGCTTTTGTTTTCAATCTTCACGCATTGTTATTTGGAATTTCACCTTTTCAATACACACACACAAACACACACAAACACACACACACACACACACCACACACACATACCACACCCACACACACCACACACACCACATACACACACGCTCACACGCGCTCACACACACCACGCACACACAGTGCATAACTAAGGCCGGTAACGTCTTGTATCGTCCGTTGTAATCGCTATACTGGGGAAAGTGTTGTTTATTATCAGGCTATCAGTCATGAACGTTGCTATCAGCGCACAGCTTATGCTTGTCTTCTTTTAATGGAATGTGTTGTGTTGATAATCCTCATAGTTCTAGTGTTTCAGGTTTTTCCGAAAGCATGGGGTGAAGCGAGACCGCGTGCAGCCGTTTTTTAACTCGGAAATTTCTCAAGAACATGCTTGGCACGTGTCATACTCTAAAACTGTATGTTTGCTCGATTTTTCTTTGTAGCCGCCAATGTGCTTGAGTGGGGGACTCTGTATCGTGATTGGTTACTACATTCCAATATTTATTACACTTATATTACTAACTTTTGCAGCTTTGCTTTTCTGCCTGCGATGTGCCGGAAAGTGGAATTTTGGATGAAAACGGAGAGCTCTTTTATCATATGTGGCCTCAGAAGTTTAGGTAAAGTTAGTTAACTACCCTTATTTGATGTTCATGTGGTAAACTTTTTTCCTTTAGTATTTACATACGTAAATATTTTCCTATATATGTGTAAAGCGGTGCCCTTAGAATATGGCCCTAAAGGCAGACTAGTTGATTGACGTTTTTTCAGCGCTTCCCAAACCCAGCTATTGTTGGACCACGGTGTTATTCTATCGGCTGCAAGGTGTAACACCGCTGAACTTGAACAAATTAAGTCAAACTGGCAGGTAAGTTGTTGGCTATTTTCCCTATTCAGTTCCTATCACATATCATTTGTATTTCTGGATGATATGATGAGCTCCATTTTTTATTCTAATCATTCTCGATTCTCCTTTGTACGTGTGAGTGTTTCCACTTCAAAACGGGCTTTTCAACGTGAAACTTGGCGACATCGCGACTCCAAAATTCCGCCACGCGCTCCACCTAACTCCCGCGCGGCAGGTACGCCGGCTGCTCGCAAATGTTAATTTGGCGCACCTCGCGGTCTCAGTCAGGGCGCACGCGTATCGGTCTGGCCGCGGACCCTACAGAAATGCACTGCGGGTACGCCAACTGGAGTTAAATGTCCCTTCGCGCACCGACCGCACGCTCTATGCCGATTCCGCCGCCCCACCGTGCGGACCCAGACCCCCGTTTTTTTTTGACGCGGCGATAGCGCCAAATTTCCCCAGTGACCTCTTATTGTGTGTTTCAGGCATATGCGGAAGAGTTCAATGTACCGGATTGCTTAGCCCCTTGGTTGGCCGGATATAGACACTTAGAAGCTATTTTAAAGCTGGTCGAATTTTCGCGTTGGTGATTTCCGTATACGTTTGCTGTTTATTGAAGTAAGTTGTTGTCCCAGTTTCATGAAACAGATTCAGAAATAGAATACTGCAGTGAGGTAACTTCAGCGGAATGTGTCCTTGTTTTTGTCTATTTATGTATACTTCCAGATTACGATTTGAAATTGCTCGGTATGCAACAACAGGAACGACTACTTTTCCTACGCAGAAGCAAATTTTGGCCGAGAATTTGCAGCGGATTGGTAACTAGATCGGCATGGTCGTTGAAGTTCCCTATTTTGCAGGTGAATTTTTGAATGAGCATTATGAGCAACATAATTGCATAAGTGGAAACGCTCTTGGTTGCTTGGTTCTGACTGTCATAACGTGCGCATCTATTACTATTTACCCGCCCATTTTTCGCACTCTCCCGGCCCGATTATTAGTTATACTTACGACAACACACCCAGCTCACGTTTCGTTTCATGCATTTGTGAAAAATCGGGTGTGTAAAAATGAGAGTTCTTGTTGAGAGCCTAAGCATTAATGCCATATGATAGCCGGTGCCGGTTTTGAAATGTATTCCGACGGCTGCATTCAAATGTAATGTATGCAACTTATTGAGCAATCACGATTTTTATTCTAATTACATTAATTTGCGTATGTTTCAAAAACCGGCCGTTATATCGGCTATATCGCTTTAATGATGTAAGGCGTATCCCTTTTTGTTAGAATCCATCATAAGCGGCGCTTCGCTCTTAGTTCCACCGTTCCACGCTGTAAATTATGAATTCTTTAGTTGTTCGACCCGTTCACCTTGATTGGCATGGGCACTGAAAAATGGACAGAAGACGATGACAAAAGATGCGATTGGCTGTATCGTCGTTGCGGTAGTAGAGTCAAGGTTTGTGCACTTCGTTCATTAATTTATCCTGGATTTGCTTTCGCTAAACTCTTTTGTTTGTAGTTATTATGTTTGTATGTTAGTGTGTGCCTCTAATGGGTTAACCATAAGGATGATTTAATGGCTTCTTCTAGGTATCTGTAGCAATGAGGCGACCAGCTGCGATTGTCATTAACAGAATGGCAAGTTATAAGATGAGATCCATGCCCATCAATATGTGTGAACGTCGCAAAATATGGTATGTTAAATGTTATGTTCTTTTTTTTGCGGGTGAAATAAGTATAGATCTTTGTGTAACTCTCTTGGTCCCACTATTGCGGGTGAAATAGGAAATTGAATAGTCGTGTGGTCGTGTCTTTCTGGTAAAAATGCCTGATTCTAATTGAAGTTAAAATGTTGGCTATTGTTTACCCAATTTCGACCTTTTGTGACTATTTGTTGTGTGAGATAGAGATAGGAGTGTCTTTCTTATCACTTATCGTACGATACTTATTAGTAAACATTTCCAGGATCCTGATCGAGAAACTGTTCGACGTCAATCCAGTGGAAGCTGTGAAGTCAGCCATTCAATCTGGTTGTTTGAAGAATCCAAAGATTCGTTTCAAGAAGTTGGCTAGGACAATGTCACGGACTGTAGAAGTCAGTTAGTCGATTTTGTTGGTTGGTTATAATTCATTTGTTAATTAGTATACATGATCAATTCGTTGCTAAGTTGCTATTCTTTTAAACATTTAATTATTTCTGACGGGCAAACACATATATCTGATGATCGGTGATCCTTTGATCGTTAAAAACTTACTGTGAAAAAGCAAACTAATTGTGGTAGCAAACGTTCATATATTGAACTTGAACATTGCTGATTTCAAACAAACTCTTGACGGGGTTAATAAGTTAATTTTGGGATAACGATTTTAATGATAACGGCGCCATTTCTTTTTAGGTCGTCGAAGCGTGTTGGACTGATATTGTACATGAATTTGAAAATTTGTTGCAGACTAGTGATTGGGATTCTGTGTTCGAGGTATGGTTCAATGTTTTGTAATTCTCTTCCAAGTCATGCCTCCGTTTTGCGGTTAATGCTATACATAGGTCAAGAAGTGGTGGGAATTGTTTTCGGTAGTCCGGAATTGGTGGAAGGGTACGCCAAAAATTCATGGAAAAAAAATGGGTAAAATTTGGTGGAAGGGTGTCTAAACCGCGCCCCTTTTCTATGAAAATTCGTGGAAAAGTGCAAAAATGATGGAAGTGTTGACCTCTATAGGGACATAAAAATTTCCAATTTCGGTGCAAGGGTACGAAAATTTTCCCCACTTCTGGACCTCAGTTGCTATACTAGTTTTCAAACGAAATAGAAATGTTCGCCGCCTACTGCCTCAGGGTCTCTGCGGAACATGCCATAAGCAAACTTGAACCTGTATTTCCACACCCTTGAAGAAAGGTGCACGCTCTTGAAGCGTAAAAGACTTATTATTGTTAGAGCATTGAAGGTTGGTGAAAAGGATTAATTTTTGCACGAATGAAATTTTATGATCTCATATCCCATTTAGGGCCGTGAACCATTACCTCTCAGCCTCTCATAACGAATAGTTCACTTTGTTTTCCTTTTAGACGGTGATTCCTGAAGCGCCTCGAATGACCGGTGAACAGTTTGCTGATTTTGTCGAGCTGTTCCACGAAGAGGTTCCCAATGTCCTGCTTCGGCATATGAGGTATGTGTTTAGAGACCATAGGTGGATCATTTATTTGTGGTCTGCGCAATATTTAAGTGGTATTATTGGTATTGCATGTCCGAAGCGACTGTCCATATACGAAAAAGGGCATACTTATCTGAAATGTATTGTCTATGGCTATTGTAATAATACTCTTTTGGTCATTTTGGAGTTCAAAGTTGGTGACTACTTGTATCTATTACTTGAATCGTAGTTAAAGGTATGGCACCATGGCTGATTACGTTGCGGAGCGGAGTCCATTGTCAATTACAAACTCTTCTCCTTTATAGAACAGGATAACCGAATTCCCCGCCAAAAGCACAATTGCGCAATAAGAAAGTTCTTCTTTTTTTTAGATTGGATCATTCGGAGTTGGTACGCATGGAGCGATTGATGATACGGATGGGACTTGATGGCTTCTACACGGCGCGTTTCAGCCCACTCAAGTGAGTGTTGTTTTTTTTTCGTTTTCCCATATATTCACGCCTATCGGTAGTCAACCTGTGCCTCAATATCTCTGCCGTGAGATCTATGTAGAATAAAATGTTTTTCATGTTTGAGAATTTGAGACCCTTGTTGGACAATCTATGAATAGTTTACAAAAAATATTTTTGGTAACCAAGTCCCTATTGACACATAAAAAGGCTGCATAGTTCCTTTAAATCATTCTACTGAGTAATGTTACAGGTACTGTTTGAAAAGGCTGAACGTGATCGTACGTTCAATTTGCCGAAAATTGTCTTCTGTGACAGATTTGTCGGTTTTTACGATAACGGAAGTTCTTAGTGTGAGTTGCTTCTTGTTTATGAACCGTTACATAGTAGTTTACACTATGCAGTCTGCGAGACTGCATAGTGTAAACTACTATATTGACCGTATTTGTATTAAACCTATGTAGTAGAATTGTTATGTTTATTTCCATTCCCATTCTCAGTTAGGTACACTGATTTTGTAATTATTTTCAGGTTATTGCACAGTGCAGCCGCACGTTCCCCAATTCGGTGAAATTGGTGTTCAAGACAACCGATTTCCTGGAGACGTTGTTTGCGTAGGTTTCTTCTGATGATTACACCGAACCGATTTTAAATTTCTTTCTTAGTAATGTTAGCAATTTGAGAGGGTTTTTTTTTCAAAACTTGTGACAAAGAAGGAAATGGAATGAAAACATGACTAATGTACCAGAAATGTACTTCGTTTGTCTTGCTCGTTAACGAGAAACTAGCGAACAGTAAAGCTTCCGATTCTGTGGAAGTAACGATCTACACTTCACTATAGTATATCACTTTGCGTGCGGTAGGCTAATAGTAGTTTATATCACTTTGCGTACTGTAGGCTAATAGTAGTTTGGCGGCGAGTGGTCAGATACCATATTGAATACTTTATTCTGAAAAGAACAAAAGCGAAATAGTCATATAGATGTGCAGAGTGCAGGTCTCCAGTGAACCGTATTTGTGTACTCTTTAAAATACCGTTGTTTTTAGACACAAACGGAGTGTTGAACCTGAGTATGAACCGCCGAAGAAGTTGTTGCGCTGGATAAGGAAGCAGGGCAAACGGAAGGGAAGGAAGCGGAGGATTAGTGTCATTAGTGAGACAGGAAATGAGATCAATGAACCAGTCACAGATGGACCCGAGGTAGAAGAAATGGAAGTGTAGAAGGCTTCTGTGCTCGTATCCACGAAGCTAGGGGTATCCTCACAGGTCCTCCCTTGGGAGTTACGAGGAAGGGAAGGGCAGTAGGTAGACCGTTATCCGTGTTAATATATATTTACCCGCAAAGGGGAGATCCCGCTTGTTCGTGAATTGGCTACTTGTAGAGTTGATAGGTAAGCAGATAGTTAGTTCAGCAGTTATAATGTCCAGGCACTCCTCCCTCCAGAAATCAGAAAACTTATCGAGCACTATATTGTGTGTAAGATTTGTGTAAGTATTTATTGAGCGGAGTAGTGAATATTGCTTTTATTCTTGGTACTAGGTAAGTTAGTACTTTGTAGGTAATCGTTGCTTTAATTGATTGATCTTAATCCACGGGAATTTAGAAGTTTGTATTTTGTTTATGTTATGACATGCTAACGAGTACTGTATCTTGCTTATTTAATTCTTACACTCTCATTTTTCACTTGTACTAACATTTTGGTTTTGTTTGTCTGATTATACTAACTGTACATTTAGTTTCCTTTTTTTGTTAAGCTGGCGTTTATTAATTGTAGATTGGTAGTGATTAAACATTAATTATTTGAGGATCTATTTTTTTTCGTTTCTGGATCCTATTCAGGCATTCAGTGTCCGGTGCAGAACTTCTAGGGTTATTTGTTTTGTTACACTAATTTCCTTTTGTACACATTCACTTAAGTACTAGTATTGTATTGTATTATATTGTTATTTTTTTATTTTGAGCTTGTGCTTGTTCTTTGTTGTTATTATTGTTTCTTGTTGACATTATTTTTTTTGTTTCTGATCTTAAATTTTTGAATGGACGTGCTAGTGTTGAAGGCAGGTACAGTACATGTTGAAGCTTCTAAATGGCGAATCGATTTAAAAATGGTTTATAGAGATCCACATTGTTTCAAAGATTAATCGTACAAAAATTACTAAAAATTATTTTAATGTTACTAAAAATAATTGATTAATGAAGAGACTAGACTAGTTTCAAAATAATATAAAATATACGATATGTACTTTGGATCCTGCAAATTACCAGTCATTTGTGAATAACAATATTAACATAAACAGACAGAAAGGGAGTACATGTATACATTTGAAATAAAAAAAATTGTGATAGAAAAAAATAAATAAGTGAAAGATGCTGCAAAACCCGCAGTTTAGTTGGAACGCAGTGGTAAGGAAATTAATGCAATAAATAATAAATTACTGTACATAGAACATTCTTACAAATTTCACCGTCTAATCTAATGATTACAAGATTTTCAAACACTAACTATTCGGTGGTTACAGCAGATTTGTTTCTTACAGTAGTTTATCATAATTATAGAAAGATATTCTTTATTGACTCGGGCGTAAATGGCACTAGGACTTAAGAGAAGAAATGTGGATATGTAATAAAACATCATTTTCATAGTCTATTGATTAAAAAAGCGGGAATTATACTAAGTTTATGGGAAAGTTTGGGGGCAGTGGTGGACTACAGTAGCCTACCAGAGTTTTCATGCGAACTAAAGTGTATCTAGATGTTGCGAATGCAATATGGATTCTTTGGACATCACGTTATGATATGAAAATATGGTGAATGTGTTTTTATGAAAACTCAAATTTTCGTACAAGAACTTGGGGCATACACCAAGTCACGGTGTTTTTAGGAAATGTAGACACGTTCCGCGTACAGCCCAACAAAATTGGGTCCAATCGCTCTTGCGCCACAATTCGTCGGAAACCTGGAAAATTGGAATTATTAATTAGTATTTATAATTGTTTTTGAAATGCGAAGAGAGAGAGGAAGAGCAAGAGAGGGTGAAGGGTAGAGAGAGAAGGTCAGACTCATGATGACCCCAAGTTCAAAAACCTCCTATTTCGGAAACACTAAACGTTGCCAAAGTGAAAGCCTTCACGATGACCTTACCACACAGAACTGCATCTGCAGATACACTCAAAGGTCAGTCTCGTAGAAGGCTTGCGGGGCCGCTTCTTAGATGAATCAGAAACTAATGATATGTTTATTATTTCACCTCTTCACCATCTACCCGTTGTCCGACGCGAATTTCGCTTCCAAGATCCGAGAAGACAACCATTCGGCCCTGAATTTACTTATTTATCTATTTTATTATTTACGAACCGTATATGATTTTATATTGCTCAATTTAAGCTTTGGAAGTCTTTCAGCTACAAATGTCAATGAGCTGCATTCTCAGTACCCTGCCCTGCACTGCACAAACTTGGCATGCGGCGGCTTCTCGCAATCTTTTCGAATGGACGAGTGGCAAATGGTAAAACACACTCCTCGTCACAACTGTATACGCGCGGTATCCATCGTGCACCATTTGTCACGTCGCCGCGCACGACGAGGGACGCTTGGGATGTGAGATGGTTCAGTGCACGGGAACGTGAACTACTGAACCAATCTTACTTCCTGATTGTGAGCGTAACGCACATAATCAAAACTTAATGCTATATTTTAGTACAAACCTTCCTCTCCGGTCGATTGCTCTCAAAACAGTATTCTCCACTTCGTCTCGCGTTGAAGGTAAAGGTGAGGTCGCTATCCGTGGCAATTTGTAACAATCCAGCTATACTTGCTCCGTCGGCCAGGCTGAATGTAGTTTTATTTATTAGTTTATTTTAATTTATTCAAGTAAGTGCAAGTGATAAACATTTAAGTGGTCTTGTGTGATGTTCTTATTCTGCAACCATTGTATACATAAATACAGATCCGAGGCCTATAAGCTACAGTATGACCACGCACTATCAGCCGAGTATCGCGCCTACAAAAAATGAAAATCGCATAATTATACTCTGTAAAATCTCACCTAAATTCATTGCATTGCATGGGATAAGAAGCATCGGACGATTGGTCCGAATTCTTACACACCTAAACGAAATTCATTTGCCGTGAAAATAATCGTCGCACTTTGCAGCTTTGCACAAAAAGTAGGAGAACCACTTCGGCACCATTTCGGCTACGGGTTCCGTTCGTTGACCACTGCACAAACGACAACGGCACCTAACCGACCAACATATGCACTTCTGTAGATGTCGGCTCTGCCTTCATAAGTGGGCCTAATATAAACCGAGAAAATTGAAACAAAGTCCACAAGAAACGTCGTAGTAGTACATAAATCGGGCCAGTGCAAAAAAAAAAACTCACATCAGAAGATCTAAGCATGAATTGTTCAGCCAAGTTCATATTCTCCACGTCTTCGTGCTTCACCACTCCATTTATATTTTCCACATCGTCTGGCTTACATATGCTAAGCTGAAAATGACTTCCTTCAAGTTAGTATCTTATATTAGTGCCCCTCTATATTTCTCCATCTCTATCTCACCCGTCATAGCTCATAGCTCTCTTCAATCTAAACTCTTTCTAGTTCTCTCTATCTCTCTCTCTCTATCTCTCTCTCTCTATCTCTCTCTCTATCTCTCTCTGTATTATCGGGAAGAAGAAAAAAAATTATCAAAAAATATGGGGAAAACGCAAAATTAGCATCTCCAACGAAAATTACGAACCTCTGGCGGCGACGAGGATGCAGCCATACTTGTTGCTTGTTGTATAAGTGAAGCGAGAAAGTCATCTCCATGTGAGTTAACTGAAATACACGAGACTGTACATCTTGAAATATATTGTTGAATAGAACAACTAGGGGGAGAACACCTTGTAACCTTGTAACGCGACTTCGCCAAGTTTTCGCGAACTAATTGCGCTCGCGAGAACCTGGTGATAGACAGGCGAGTGCGTGTCAAGGTGTAGGCGCACCTGCTTTTTTTCATCACTAAAAAATTAGGTTTCGCCTTGGTGCCCAGAACTGAAGTTTCAGGAGCGCACCATTATTGAGCAACCGACCTCCAATATTTACAGTAGCCGTTGCAGAGTGATCAAAATTTGGCCATAACATATTCGGAAGACTGCTGAGAGTGCGAGAGAGCAGAGAATCAGAGATCGACGGAGTGTGCGATTGTTGCTGCTGAAATGAATGGTACATCAAACCTTGGATAGATAATAGTTCAGCTCGACTGCTGAGAAACCTCACGCATATATTCCATAGATTTAAACTATAAACTACTAGTCATCACACGAGAATGAGAGGGATACGAGAGAAAGAGATAGCGAGATACAGAGAGACCGTGAGAGAGGGAGAGAGACATAGAGACAGCGTGAGAGAGAGAGAATTTAAGGAGACTACAAACACACCAACTCGGTTTTCGAATCAGAGCGAGAACCTTCATTTCCTAATAAAAAAAGGAAGATACATATTGATGCATAATATATTAAAAGGAAAGAAAGTAAAAATATCCTACCTGAACAATCTTTGTGGGTTCAGGTCGTTTCCGCGGTGCATAGTTAGCTGGAGCCTGCTGGCTGATCTTCTCTTCACAAAGTGCCCAGAGACCTGGAATTTCATTTTAACTGTGCCAATACCTACGCCGCAGCAGTCTCGCACACACCTTGGTTCGCCGCAACGTTCTCGCACACATTTTGTACGCGGCTACTGGTACCTTGTCGGCTATGGTTGTAAAAGCCTACCTCCAGGGCCTGAGTCATGTTTTCTCTTTAGATGGAACTTCATAGTGGTAGGCGATCGATCATTGGTCACCCAATGGCAGAACCTGCACCTCACACCCGCCAATCCATGCATTCGAAGGTCGGTGAAGAACTCCCAGACCTGGAATATGAGAAGCTAACCATAAGACTCCCTCCTCGCCCTAGCCCGAAGACGTCGAGCAATGTTTCACCTGGAACTCGTCGCCTAGCCTACTTGCAAGGGAGTTCAAATTCAAAGTTTGCTCATGGCATGTTCCGCAGAGATCCTGAGCAGTAGGCAGCCTACTGCTCAGGATCTCTGCGGAACATGCCATGAGCAATCTTTGAATTTGAACTCCCTTGCATAAAGGTGCACGTTTTGCAGCGTAAAAGATTTAAGAAATGACTGATTGGCATTAATCATAATGACACTAATTAGTGGGTAACGTTACGTTACAACATATATAATTTTTTGTGTTCTTGAACTCTGTACCATTGGAGTGATGATTGCATTCCCAGCAGAGCTAATTACCCGCTCATATGCAAATTTAAGGTTTCAATGTATTACCGGGTTGCTCTTCTTCCTGCCAGCATTCCGTGGATTGGGCACATTAGGTGCTGGAGCTAATGACGTCATCTGGAGCTTGAATCGCTAAGAAATACTAATTAGGAATATCTAATTAGGTTAGGAATATGTAGTTTTTAGTCCTATCTGAAAAGTGAAAATGTACAATGAAGCGTACAATCATAATTATTTTCATTGTATTTCGAAGAAATCATTCAAAATCTATGAAAGGTTAGACTGGATAGAGCAGAACAGCAAAATTGTAACCGTAATTAAAAACGATGCGTCCTTGAAAGAAAATTTAATTAAAAATTCTTGTACCAAGTTTTTTAATGCTAATTTCCAGAAATTAAATTTCAAATTAGTCTAATTTTCAACCCGTTTATATCCACATTTCACGAAATTAATTTCTAAATTGAGGATACTGCCATTAGGCAATTAGGCAAAAATGTGATGTCTTGAGGTTGACGGCGAAAAATTACGGTAGAAAAACTCTGCGAAAGCAAGAGCCAAAAGCGGATGCTGAACATACTAAAGAAATCTCCACTACAAAATCAGAAATATATGTATATTCACATAGGTTACTGATATCATAGAATCCTCAAGACTTATTACTTGATCAAAGAAGCCCTGCGCCCCCAGAGTAGAGGCTGCAAGCTCAAGTCAGAACCTAAAGACTTCGAGCCTGGGCAAGGTCAAGATCTGCAGGCCTTTTTAGGGAAACTTTAGAACTTAAAGGTTCTGAAAGGTTTCCTTCCCACTAAATCAGGCCTTCGCTTTACCTCTCCTCGATATCGGAAACTTGTATTTGTGTGGGTTGTCGCAGATTGTAATTGGGAAGGAGTAGTTGTTTGTCGAGAGACCGGGTTTATGCATTTATGATCAAGCTTTACTCTCTCTCTCTCTCTCTCTCTCTATCTCCCTCTCTCTCTATCTCCCTCTCTCTCTGTCTCCCTCGGTCTCTTAACAAAACCCTTACTCTCCTACTCTGATTCTGTTACAATCCCAAAAAGGGTTCTCGACGACACATTCAGACGAAGAAATAGAGAGAGACAGACAGAGAGAGAGAGAGAGAGAGAGACAGACAGAGAGACAGAGAGAAACAACTTTATGTATATAGTTAAGAGACAGGCTGCTTGCGTGGCTCGACTTTGTTTAAGGATATAAGGATATAACCAAAACTAGATTCACAACCGCCCAACATTTATATATCGTCGTCGCCCAATATACGAACGCACGAAATCAGATCTGCAAAGAGTGACTTGGCGAAAACAAATTATTTGATCTGATGAAAGCCAAGGCGAAAACTGGTATTGAGGAATACATATACGGTATTGGAGGGGAGCATATTAGACTACATGCAATGTCGACTGAGACTTTAAAGGGACAGACCCACAAAACAAGTGCATAGTTCTTAGGAATATATCAAAAAATACACAAGGGCTGGGCGAATGCTTATGGCTAGAGGAAAAGAAAACAAGAGTATGCTGAAATTCCTTACAAATATAAACGAAATACCGGCCGGTTTTTGAAACGCATCTCAAGTACTTGCATGCCTATGCAGTTATGCGAAGTGGGGTCTAATTGGGGTCTAGTTTTTATTCTAATTTTGGCTCATTTGCATATGCTGCATAATAAAGCAGGTGTACGCAATGCGTTTCAAAAACCGGCCAGTATTTTGCTTTAAGCGAACCAACAAGGGCCCAGTTCTAACCATAAAAAAATTTCTGATTGATTTACATAAAATAGAGCGTTATGTTGAGAATTCTTATAATTAACGAACTATTATTACAAAAGCAGAAAAAGTGGCATGTTTCAGGAGCTCAGTTTCAACAACGCATCACAGTGTTTGGCAATATACATGTGGAACAAGATTCGAATAAATTGCTATCCAAGGATTAATATATGAGCTTCAAGTTACAGCTTATTAGCTGTAATTATTCACGTAGACTGAAATGTCTCATCATCGTCTATAGAGACGCTACTACCCTTGGATTGGTCTCTTGTAGGCGTAGGAGATAGCCTGTGAAGTCCTTTCTTTGTTATTCTTTGTTTGTTTGTTTGCTTGTTATAAAGCTGTATACCTACCGTACTACCGTAGTTTCGGTATTTTGGCACTTTTAGATTTTAGATCCTCTCATGTGCTTCCTGTGCAATTGCAAATAACGAACCAAATAGCCTTATTTAGAAAACTGGAAAACTTCACACACGGCTCAATTGCGCTTCATGTTTCGCAGAGCAGCATTATAGCATCAATTTAGCAACACTTTAGCACCGAGCGCGCAAAATCGGAATTGCATAAGAAGGGGCAAATTAAAACTGGAACCGAATATACATGCACGATAATACACGAGAAAAAGAGGATTTTAGATTTTAGACCAATGCCTTATAATTCTAGATCAAGAGTTTTAATCAAGCTTAAATATTACCCTCCGTTACCGATGCATGGCTAGCATTGGTGAAAAATAGACAATAAAGCTGAATTGCAAAGGAGAAACTTTAAGAACTTGATATTATAAAAATTGAAAGATAAAACCTTAAAAGGTCGGTTCAGTGCAGGCTCTCGCTCACGAGGAAATCATCGTGTTAGAAAATGCTACTTCCACTAGCACAGCTGCAGAGAACTTTTTCAAGCATCGGTAAATTTACAAGTTTCATTGTTTTTCGTGCGCAGAACCCCTTTAATTCCAAATAAAAATATTCAAACTAACAAGAAAAAAAAACGAGAAAATTAGAAAATGCACAGAAAATGAGCGCATCTCTTGCCCCATATTAGAATTATACAAAGATAAATACAAGTTTCAAATAGATCGAATCAGTATATATGAAAGCAACGATGGAGGATTTGAAACCAGTCGGCGGTACTTTCTTATTAAACGAAAACCGAACTAGCTTCGCAAATCTTATTATAATAATTAAATTTCAATAAGACATTGCTCCCAACTAGCGCTCACGTGGCAAACGATTAGCTCTCAATCTTTGTGCTGTTGTGGTGCTAGGCGTTAGCCACTCCAGCGCACGCACGAAAACTCGCAGGTCCAAAAAATCGGACCCTGTGGTGCGACACAATTTTTACTCATTGGTGCTCAGGTCAGGACTTAGCCTTTTCTAGTGACATAAAAGAGTTCATGCCTTTCAAAAATCACTGTGCTAGCTAACTACTAATTAGTAAGTAAGACTTACTAAACGGCCTCACGAACGACCTGGTACTGGTTCAATAAAATGCTCCAAAAATGCGCAGCAAATCCAGAAAGAGAGAGAGAGACAGAGAGAGAGAAGAGAGAGAGAGACGAGAGACAGAGAGAGAGAGAAAGAGAGAGAGACTACTTCACAATATCCCCAGCATCCTACTTTCCACCCCCTCTTCTATGTGTTCTACCAAGTAAAGAGAGCTGGGCTTGAAATGACCTGTTTGCAAATGGGCGTCCCACATATTTTGGTTTTGACCGAAACTGGGAGCGACTCTGTTTTCTGCGAGTAAATTTAGGCCACAAACTTGGTATGGTATTTAATATTGAGCGGAGGCGCGCGCGTGTTGTAAAACTGGATTTGAATTTGAGTAACTATGTATTCCAGATTTGACTAGGCTTACGGGAGCATCAGCCACAACTAGATTATATAATTATAGAAGTGAGAGCAATTAGCCAGGCCAATTAGGCGGCGAAGTGTCATCGTGACAGAAATATTTTTACCGATGTTCATAGAATAATTGCCCAACCCTCTTGCCAAATTCACAAGAAGACGAGCAAAGAAGAAAGCTGAAGAGAGATCTACTGTAAAAAATAAACAAATTTCGGAACAATTTCCGACTACTGTAACAAGTTATAAGGTTGATCAGTATCGTATTTTGCACTGAAGAAAGCGCAGAAAAACTGACCAAACAATTAGATGTATCAAGAACGTTTCCATAACTAATTACCGGGGTCCACATACCTTATTAGCATAAGAAGAAAACTTTAACATTACGTATAATGGTTGAGCGTAGACTAACAATAAATTTAGAAATACCACGGCACAAAGCTATTAGCGGTAAGTACACAGATACAGTACCCCTATAATATTAAACACAAGAAAGCATAGGCTGACTCAGGAGGTAGAGCTCAAGCTTGTACAAGAGGGAATGTTGGTGAAATAAAACTACGAAGAAAACAGGGAGGGAGGGAGGGAGGGAGGGAGGGAGAGAGAGAAAGAGAGGAGAAAGAGAGAGAGAGAGAGAGAGAGAGAGAGAGAGAGAGAGAGAGAGAGAGAGGGAAAGAGCGAGAAGAGGGAGGGAAGCGAGAGCGAGGAGAGAGAGAAAACTAAAGCCACCCTTGAGAGTAACGCTCATGCCGCATGCTTACAATACAAAAAAAACGCGAGATCTACCCGCCCACTTTAAAATTCAAGTTTTGCCTAAGGCTGCGCGACAAGGCCATACACAGCCCGCGGTGTTCGAGTACTCACTGAATTTCAATTCAGTGTGCCTGCCCTCCTCAAAACCTGTAGTCACGCAATACCAAGCCTCGGCTCCTGTAAAAAGCCCGAAGGCGCGCTCGCCTTGCCGGTGAGACACCACCGCTACGGTTATAGGCATGCCTGCCAATGCCATACCCATACATGAAGAAGACAACCTAATTTGGATTTCAGTTCTTTTAAAAGATACCCGAAACGGCGAAAACTTTCACTCAAAGAGCAATGCAGAAACAAGAAATAAAGAACGAAGAAAGGCTGGGTGATACCAAAGCGAAGCCTAAAGCAGCAAATTGAAAATAGAAAGAATAAGGAAGAGTTTTCAGGGAACCCAAACCTAACTCCCTAAATGGAGGCTACCTAAGCATCAATGCTAATTGTACGTCTCACGCAATTATCAAAAGATGCAAGGGCCGCCTGTAATCTAATTAGTAAAGACTAATGATCAACTGACGATAAGCAGTCATTTTCTAGCAAAGCATAATAGCATACCCTGGTCTAACCCCTAGAAAACTGAATTAATATAATCTAAAGTCTAAAGTCTCACGGGTTCAGGGTCATCCACGTCCTTTGAAACACTTCACAATAAGAGTTCTAAACGATGGTCTAAAATTATCTTCGCAAGTAAATTCTGTTGAAAATGGGCTTGGTGGGCGTGGATAGGCCTCCTTAGGGCCAAAAATGGGCGTTCCGTAGCTCATCGATTGAGGCCTACAGGGCCCACGGGCCAATTCAGGCTGCCTAGAATTCAGAACTTATTTTGGGTTGTCTGGGAAACGAGGAATATCATCACAGAGCTTAGACCAAATTAATTTTGCAGCGGAAATAAAACTTTTGGAAAGGATTAAATCCACTATATTTCAAAAAGTGAATACATTCAACTCAAAATTTATGTAATTAGAAAAAAACTGTCAATAAAAAGACATAGAGGACGGGGGATCACTTAGTATGTAAACTATAAATTTGCTTTTCTAGTCTACAAGTATGACATAAACGTCCCTACATTCGTAGAACTTCTACGAACTGTAACTCTTAGTACCGCATATTAATGGTAATCACAAACACTATGCGGAAATTACACTAACACGTAAGTAAACAGAGCACAGTAAACAAACATCAAAGATAACTGTGTTTTCTAATTTTTCTAATCACATCTACCAATATCAAGTGCATTATAACCATAAAATAATACAGATCAAACAATTACCAATCACTACTCTTCCATCGCTTGATACTTGTAGTGTGCGACGAACCCATGCGTAACAACGAACAAACACTTCTACCAATTATTTTATTATTATTCCAATTCAACAACAAATAGAATTCTTCAAACTCGCAGACTACCAGAACAATACTAACAACAGGTGTGCTGCATCAATAACCAATCGTTAACAAAGTGCAAAAAAAATTAACCAAGGAACATCTCCCTAAACATTAAAAAAAATCTTACAGCGGTATAACACCTGTTTTTGAAACGTATCGTAAATGTTGTCCACGTTTCAAAAACCGGATTTTATATAACTTCAAATGAAATTGGAAGAGTACTTTTCAACATCTACAAAGATTCAAATTTCCTACCCACGATGAAAAGACTTCAATACCATCTTCTTGTAATCCAGACCTGTTGTTTCAAAATTAGTGCTACGAGAATGAAACATCAAATGATCAAATCCTTTCCATACATAAACCAAGCTACTAAAGCTGTATAACAGCCGGTTTTTGAAACGTAGCTACGTTGGACGCGTAGTATACACAAATAACTGAGCGATACCGCGCCGCGCCCTTATTATATCGTTCACTGGAATACATCAAGTTGGAAAGCAGTTGTCTAACACACTCAATCTAACTAATACACGTTTCAAAAACAGGCTCTAATACCGCTTTAACACAACATGAGCAAGAAATTATAACAGTTGTAATCAGGCCTTGAATACCGGCAATAACAGAAACAGGGAAAACAATAGATCGATAAACCACGAGTTAATCATTTTCACTGTACACAACAACAAAATCAACAAACTAGAACGGGAGTTGGCAGCGGCATAAATCGCGCAGGCACCTGAAACGATGAAATTCAGAAAAAGGTAGGACTTCAAACTCAAAGATAATTTAAATCGCCGATCGTCCGATCATTCAATTAATACAACTTATCAATTATACGTCTTCGAGTGAAAGCGTAAGACCACGATAAAAAACTTAATCAGAACAGCTACATCACATCAAATGTCGAAAGTCAAACTTCTGTTCTAAGTACCTATGCACCTAATCTAATGATCTGAAAGCCAAGCCCACACATCCAGCCGGAAAATTAAAGATCCAAGACAACAAACAAACCAGACTATATATGATAATGATATTCTACGTCGCTGATTTCACTCATAATAATATTATCTAATATCAACACCCCCACCTTAACTATCGTCCATTTCTTGATCCTCCTCCTCTTCGCTCCCTTCACTATCTTCATCGTCGTCGCTATCTCCGCCATCATCACTATCTTCCAGGAAACCTTTGTGTTTCCGTTTCTTGCTCTGCTTTCGCTCTTCTAAAGAAAGAGTAAACAGTTTTACCTTAAAATTTAAAACAAATCAGTTCACACTTCACCTTGTTGTTGTTCCTACAAATAAAAGGTAACAAGTAATTGACTTGATCTTTCAAAAGACCAAGGTCAATAGTACAGATCAACAGCACCTCCCAACAAAAAAAAACATGCACAGTAGCATCGATAGCGGAAACATATACAATACACTAAGCAGTAATGTAGCAAAAACAACAAACCACGGCTCCGTTTAGCTTCGCCGACTACAATTGAAATTGAAATTATAACAATTAAAAACAAACCCATATCATCGTCATCCGATTCAGCATTATCCTCTTCGCTGGTGCCACCTTGACGCATAAGGCCTCCATCGTCCCACCATTCCTGCAAATAAGATATGATTATAGTATATTATATAAAAAATAAGAAACCGAACTAGGTTGACCAACATTACCGTGCTCACTAAGACATTACATCACATCTCACATCAAAGAAAAGATGCGGCGTTTTATGGCGTCTGTAGCGAATAGCGATATGCAACTATGGCTATGGGAACTTTTCTGAATCTCAGAGTCAATTGGCAACTTTTATTACTCTCGACTGATTTTATTTTATTATGATCAAATCACAAGAGTCAAGTTCTCACACAACAGCACACACAAGTTCTCTTATAACATGTTATATTGAGCAACCTTCTGATTTAATAAGTATGCTATGCTATGCGGCTGCAATGTGTTGCATATGCCAATCAGCTACGTTTTTACATAACACTTGATGAGTTATATAAGTCACAGTCACAAAAGCTTACCGTACAAAGTACAAACCAATAAAGGTGACAACTTTCAAGAACGTAAACATAACGTAAAAAATAGAACGATGACAGTACAA
The DNA here is from genome assembly GCA_036852015.1 of Pelodera strongyloides. NCBI lineage: Eukaryota > Metazoa > Nematoda > Chromadorea > Rhabditida > Rhabditidae > Pelodera > Pelodera strongyloides. Next base: position 184,094 of record JAANDG010000266.1, read on the forward strand.
TGCACAATGCGACCTACTTACTGACTATAGATAATTTAGAGGTAGAGGCCAATCGAAAACGATACCCCCCCCCACCGCGGATCGATTTAAAGGGTAGAATTCATCGCATATACATATATATATATATATATATATATTTATATTTTTTTTTTTACAGAAAAACGAATTAATGAAAATCGCACCTCTTCGCTTTCCGAATCTTCAGAAGCGTTCGACTCAGCGTCTTCCACGTCAGAGTCCTCAATTCCGTCTAAATTCCAAGTTTGTTTCGAATAATTTATAATTTCAAATTCTATTTTCATATATTACGGACTTTACAGGAAGATTTCAACTCCAATAGAATCCCGTCTAAACACAACAATTAAATAGTTAGTCTAAGGTCCAAGTAATCGTCACTGTCTACGTAATTTTGTACCTAGTAAATTTTTAGGACTCCAGAAAAGCGTATTCACTCTCTAAGACACGAAGTAAGTTTGTAAAAGAGTACCGAGATATATTTGCATATTGACATTTACAAAAAAAAAACAGAACAAAGATACGAGCAAGTAGCTAAACAAACCTAGGATCCTCCGGAAATCGAAAAAATGAAACAACCAAAATCCAAAACACACCCGTGTTGAATACTATGAGCGGCTGTGGGAGGGGTTCCAATTCCTTATTGCTCATCTTTTCAATGTGCTCAGCCAAAACGCCCATTTTCCCGTGCAAAGCGAGTAGACGAGCCGAGTTGGCAGTTCGCGTACGCATCCAGTCCAAAAGACCGCCAAGGTCATTCTCAAGCGTGCGCAACTGAATAATTAAAATGAATATAAAGCTGAATATAAATCGACGAGTGCAATCGCGGATCGCGCCGCAACTACCCCGGAAATGCTTCAGACCTTCTCCGGAAGCTAGTCCATTTTTTTCGGTTGCAAAAAACCAAAACGACAAAGCAGATATGTAACCTTCCCTCAAAAAATTTCCCCGTCAATAAGCCGAAACAGAAAACCTCTATTTATGCACCGAATTACGTCTTGATGCCGAATTTACGTCTTGATGCAAAACCAAACGGACGTGGTTGGGCACTTTATAATTTAACACAAAATGCAACACGCATTAAAATGCTTTAAAAATCACAGAAAAGTGGAAAAATATTAACGGACAAAGTAAATTCTAAACTACATGTGATGCGCATAATACACGCAAACAAAATCGGCACCACCACCACTATATGTTTAACCACCTCAATGCGAGACACACAACAATTACAAATCTGTAACAAATAACAAAATACCAACCGAGGACAGGTAGCTCATGTGCATGGTGAAAATGCACTGTGCCCATCGAATCCACGGTCGAATACTGAAATGATGATTAATTTACACATTACATATCCATTTCGACGCCGCAATAGAATACACCGACAAATATTGCGATTGCGCGCCAAAGTTCTAAGTTCTAAGATTCTGCGGGGTCTGGCTGCAGATTTTTTTTTAACATTACACACATAAAAATGTACATCTACATCTTTTTAATTGTGAACTGCAGAAACTACTTAATAAGTTTAAAAAAGCCTACCTTTACCACAATTAATCCATTAGCCAGTTTTACAAACAGTTTGAGCCAAATAGCACGTGGTATGATTCAGAAGTCAGAAGAAGCGAAGCAAGAAAATGAATGTACTGTACAATTCCAAAAGAAAATAATAATAAAGAAACGGAAACTAACTCAATGCGTCTCCTCTCGCGAAGTCTGCTTTCTATCGCCTGTAGGAGCGGAACAATGTGTTTCACTTGCAATTCCGCCAACGTCGACTGCAAAAAAATATTTACGAAAACTATTATTTTAATCCAAAACCTTTAAAATGTTCAAAGAATTCCAAAAGAAACTAAGTGTAAGTCAGCTCTCACCAATCGAGTGCCAGTGCAGAAGTACAATTGTGTATCAGTATCTGACAGTAGATAGGCCCGAACCCCAAGCCACTACCGGGTTTATCGAGTGTTTTTCAATCAACATTTTAAGCGTAAAGAATATGTGCTTTCAGTTTCTTCTATGGGGCACTATGGGTAAAATGTACAATCCAGTGTACCTACTGTCTGGTATGTTTTTGACATACATAATACGGGAACCACACCAACATAGAAACAATAAAAGATCGCACCTGGATAACATTCAAGTCAGTCTTTTCAAGGACTTCGTCCAATTTGGGTTCATCGTGAGCCATCAGACCATGTGTCAACAGCACAACCAATGAGTCGGACGAAGTGGGACGAGACGCCGATGGACTGGCAGCGATCATTCTAAAATACGTAAACTTAAACTTAAGCACAGTCGCTTCCGGATTCGGATTGGGTTTGATCAGACCATCTCCGGAAGCTATTTCGAGTTTACATATTTAAATGAAACATAACGTTTATGAATTCAGATTCGTCCACTAAACTAAGACCCTAGATATCCTATACTTACGCACGGAATTTGTAATAGAAGCTATGCATTGAAGAATCTTTAGTTCCGTTAATTGTGCATGTTTAATTGAGCCTAACAAAAAATCAAAATAAATACTGTTTTTGTAGAGGTCAGAACAAAACGACTTCTATGGTATGATACCAGGGGAGCGAGAGAAAGACTAAGGGCGCTTCGGGTTGCTCTTTCCGAAAGAGAAAGAGGCAAAAACCCCGTTCGGGTTGGACCTTTCCGAAAGGATTTAGGGCGCGTTCGGGATTGATTTTCCGAAAGGAAACCATGCAAATTCATCGTTCGGGATGGACATTTTGGAAACGTTCTAATGCTTGGAGAAAACAAAAAATACAGTATGAATTAGCATGAAAAATTTGAAAAATATGCGCGGGAAACGTTTTTCGCAAGCTAATTCATACTGTATTTTTTGTTTTCTCCAAGCATTGGAACGTTTCCAAAAGTCCATCCCGAACGATGAATTTGCATGGTTTCCTTTCGGAAAATCAATCCCGAACGCGCCCTTAATGCTTTGTGAAAGTGAAAAGTACAGTACACACTTTCCGTCAACACGCAGGGGTTTTCGTTTTAAGATTTGAATCGATTTCATTGTGCACTGTGCATTTCCTTCGGTCTTGTGCACGGCCACTGCCATGTGTCTGCGGGCAGGTCGGAAAAAATACAATGCCGAAATTGTGCACAGTGCGCAGACCGTGCACATTCAAATAAAAAATAAAACCCCTGCGTGTTCACGGAAAGTGTGTACTGTACTTTTCACTTTCACAAAGTATTAAATGCTTTCGGAAAGGTCCAACCCGAACGGGGTTTTTGCCTCTTTCTCTTTCGGAAAGAGCAACCCGAACGCGCCCTAACATAATCATCAAATGAAATGAAGTTTAATAAACAGTCTGACTGTACGGTGACCGAGCCCGAGGATGCAAAAAAAACGATAAAGCTCGTTGTCGCCAGTCGCAGTCATTTAACGAAGCGACGAAGGGAAAATTGCAAAAGACAACTGACTTTTCTTTCTCCTTGTCCAATGTTTGACGCCTCCGGTCGCCAAGAGTGGGCTCTGGTTTTTTCGGCTTTTCCTTCTCAACCTTTTCATTGTTCACTTTCGGTTCAGAAATAGCCACTGGCGAGTTCGGAACTCCGTTTAATTTCGATGCTGCTTTCTAAATATTGTTAAATATATACGTCAACATATTTTAGGTAGCATCATGGAAATAACTGGGTGCAAAATAACCATTGTAAGCAAAAAAAGATAATAGGCTGTAAGCTCTAAATTAGTACCCATCACAGACGATGGTCAACGATCTCAGGTTTAAAATAAACTGGTATGACTTATAGGTATAGAAAAGGCGAAACAAACCTTTGGGAAAGTCTTTCCGTTAGTTAGCCCATTGACAGCAGCAGTATCTGTCTCCATCGGCTCTGGCTTAGCAATGCTCTGCCGTTTATTACTCCGACGTTGAGCAACCATCTGGAATTACCTTTTTACAGTTGGCCGATAAATTGAGGAAAAACGAAACAGACAGAAAACATAAACACTGAATGCTAGAATAGTTATTCTTTCCATGAGTATTTTGCACAATGAGAGAAATTGCCATTGAACGACAGTGTCCGAAGAGCGGGGAAAACTTAGGGATGAAAGTGTAAGCCACAAAAAAAAAGAGAAATTATCGGCGCTGACAGATCAGAAAGAACAAAGCACTTTATCGTTTCACGATTTTTATACTTTGGTCTGGC
>JAANDG010000267.1:0-7500 GCA_036852015.1 Pelodera strongyloides
TATTCTCAGGATGGAAAAAATGACATTATATCAGTTAATCGTTGATTACTTTAAAACGCTCCAACATCAAAGTAGTGGAGTTACAGCTGAAGACACCAAGACGGCGATAAGGATAAATATAAGCATATTTTCTTTCTGCTCTCTTTTTTTTTTTTGATTTTTGTCAACTCTTGAAGTTGAGATGCGGTTCGGTACAATACGGTACAACAACGAATGCTCTTAATTCTGAATATTCATAAGAAAATGGTTTCACACAAGCAATTAACCTTACTCTAAATACTAAACTAGTTTAGCTATGTAGCGCATGCAGACTCCTGCGGGCGGGGGCGGTTCTGATGCTAGGCCCAATACACTTTGTGTTTGCCCTGAGCTTTTTACTTGTCACTAGTATACTTATTTTTTTGGTTATCTGATATGTTTCACGTAGTTTTGTGTTGAAAAACGTGCTAAACGGCAAAAACTACAAAATTTAGCTGCTTGTGAATACAGTTTCTTTGCTGAAGTGTCAGTTACAACTACTCTCTGTGGAATTACTTTCTTATCTTTGGTGATATATATATACATATATAATGCTATGCATTTTTTCGTCTTATCTTTGATTTACTACTTTGAATTTTAAAATCATTGAATTCTTTCATCGTCTCTTATGGCGTTGCGCTCTTTCTAAGAGTCTAATAAACATTTAAACATTTATAAAATTTCTAGGCTTTTCAAGTATTTAAAGGAGTTTACGCAACGATTAATTTATGTAACATCAAATCACTTAATGTACGTTTAATGCTGGTATTATGTAATGCACTAAAAACTATTAACACTGAGGAAACTTGGCCGATATGCGGCCTACACCAGGCCCGAAATGGGTGGGCCGCCGTGCCCGGGCCCACCCGTTTTTTTTGTAGACCGCGCCGGCAAAAGTTTCGCGTTGGGCTTTTCAACTCATACATTTAAAGAGTTTAACGCAACGATTAATGTATCTAACATCAAATTACTTAAGGTTGGTATTGCCGGTAATGCAATGTACTATGTACTATTGATGTTTTCGACTTTTTTTTCTACACTTTGGTATTAAATGGTCAATGCAGAAAAGGGTATCCAAATATTTCCTTTTCCTCCTGTCTTTCAAGTTCTCCATTTATTTTGTAGAGCTCGCTTTTTTAGTCTAGATTTTATATGATAACTTATATATTAGATATGATGTGTCAATAAATAATAATTTTTATTATCATTATCATTAGATTTAATTATTAGATAGATCGCATAGCTAATTTTTTGACGCATAGCTAATTTTTTGGGCATAGCTAATTTTTTGAGCATAGCTAATTTTTTGCACCTACTGAGCGGCTGCTTCTATCAATGTCATCCACAGCAATGGATATCTCAGACCTTTCTTCAGGTGAGCTTACGAACTCTGATTATGAGCAAATCATTAAATGCTCACACAATGAATTCTCGGCTGTTCTTTCCAAATTGCAATCACCCGATGCTTCCTTGACCATTTGCGGAGAAGAGTTAAACATTCTTCGGAAGGCCGTTTTTGGTCTTCATACATTTGCTGTAGAAACCCTGCAGGGTAAGAGCGCTGTTCTCTTGCAAGTGGTCAGGGAAGAGAAAAGACTTCGGTCAGCGGTGTTCTCTATGAAAGTTGAGGGCGATCACTCTGTGCAGGGAAACCTGTCGCCTGAGGAGTCGGCTACTAGAGCTTTAGATGCCGAAATTAAAGAAGAGATGAAAATTCGTTCCATTCTCAGTTTTTTGAAGGTGAAGGGAAAGCCCACCAACATTTACATAGGCCAGTCGGTTAGACCATTACATGTTAGAATAGGGGAGCATAGAACTAAGGGGGGTAAAATCTGGAAGCATTTCATGGATATTCACCCCGAATGTCCAATCATCCCTAGAAAACCTATTCCAATTTCTGTTGTGATACTCCACCGGGAATCTCAACCCCGAAGACTTCGTATTCTGGAAGCTTTGGCCATCAAGGAAAAGCAACCGGGTCTAAATACGAAACAGGAGATTAATAGCTCAACCATGAACGGGAGATCACTCTCACCCTCTCAGCCTCTCTCTCCTCTCAGACTAATTTCTCTCTCTGACATGGTCAACCAATCACAATCTGCCACCCCACCTAGTGTAGTCTTTTCCACTACAGGTTGCACATCTCATTAATTAGTTGGTTCACCTATGCTATGTGATTAACTCCCAACTTAATCACGTCTGACCCCTCCTTTAGTTTTAGTTTTAGTGATTTCATGTTATGTCTGTTTATTATTTCATGTCTAGAATTATACTAGGTTTTAAGAATTCTGTTTGTATAATTGTAGCTACATTTTCGTATTTTTTGCAGGATGTTTGTTGTTCCTGATGATGGCGTAAGCCGAAACCGGTCGAATAAAGCACTTTAATACGTGTTTTTGAATCATATACTGGGAGTCGCAAGAAGCTCTGATTTTGGAAAATATCTGTTCAAAATGACGGCATCCCTCCAGCAGCACGCCAACAAACAACTATTGATGTGACAAAAAGGGGTTACCAAGCTAATATATTATTAAACAAATTTCTCTCAGAAGAAGTATCACTGTATCACATTCAAATATATCGTGATAAAACCTTCCAACATAAAACAACAACAAAAAACAACAAAATACAGAAAATGGGTCTCGTACTTTATTCGGAGAAGCAATATATATTCAATGAAAAAAAATCGTACTGTAACTTTCAAAACGCAATGTTTTCACCACATTTCTTATACCATTCCTCGGTCATAAAATGTTTGGTACCACATCTAATATAGTCTCAACATTGAATGATACCCGAAAACCCAACTGTCCACGAGAAAAAGGTTTTCCTCAGTTTAATTGCACAGAGTGTCCGGAATTTCAGAAATATTACTGTGAAAACCGCATTTCTTTGCACCTAGAACTCACAGAGTTATTTCCCGGCAAACAGTTCGGCTAGGTACCGTAGTCAGAATCAATTTTGCGATTTTAGGGCACTACAATACTGGAAACGCATTGTCATAATCGTAGGAATGATCTTCATTAGTTTAACCATTTTTAAGAAGAGAAAGAATGCTAATGGATGGATTTAAAAAAAAACGTTTCTGACTACGGTACCTGGCCGAACTGTTTGCCGGGGAATAACTCTGTGAGTTCTAGGTGCAAAGAAATGCGGTTTTCACAGTAACATTTCTGAAATTCCGGACATTCTGTGCAAGTAAATTTAAGAACAGGTTTTTCTCGTGGGCCTCTCCCTTTAAGACATACCATAGTAAAAGAGAACCATTTGGCAACGGTTCCGTTTTTAGAGGACTAAACGATTTTGTGACAAAGTGGTGACCGTTTTCGAACGTCAAATGGTCGGTAACCCGTCAGCAAATGGTTGACCGGAAACATGCGGTCTTCTGTGGTTTCGGCAATTCTTTTGTTTTCTTGTGATTGACATACCGAACATCTCAAGTTTTAACCGCGAGCAAATGAGGTATTTTTCCGGAATTGATATGGCATACCGTAACCGTATAACAGGCATACCGCAAACTACAATGTAAAATGACAATACTGGAAAATGTGTTTCAAGGCTTTATCATGATTGAGAATTTTATTCTTTACAGACGGGCGTGTTAAAACTTGGGGATGTCCAGGATATCAGGGAAGATCGGTAATTATAAAAACCAGGTTTTTCTTCTCATTTAGTAATTTAATTAATAGACCACATATAATTTACATAGATACAAAGCCAACAATCGCATGCACGTACAAATCATACTTATTATTTAAAGCGAAATACCGGACAGTTTTTCAAACGCATCGTGGACAATTGAATTCTTACGTATTTATGCAAATTTGTTCGAATTTAGCCCGATTTTTTATTATGATTTATGTTCATTTGCATAAGCTGCATAAGAAAGCTGGTTTACTCGATGCGTTTCAAAAACCGGCCGGTATTTCGCTTTAAAATGATCTTTAGACGCTTGTACAAACAAAGGCAAAATTCACATTTCGGGAATGAAACTTGGGAATTCAAAATTGAAAACCGCCTTCTCCCTGCTCTCACTTCTCATCCTCATCATTCTCTCTTGTTTTAAATTTCGATATTCTCTGCCTTACTCTGTCTCTCCACTCTAAATATATCCCAAGCGTGTTGTCTGTCAGTCTCAAGCACTCAACATATCTCCCTCACTTTTATTCTCCCTCCCTAAAAACTCCGTTCTGCCTCTGTCTCTCTCTCTCTCCCTCTCTCTCTCACTTTCTCTTCATTTTTCCTCCTTTCTCTAGTCCTCCTATCTCTCTCTCTCTTATTGTATCACCAGGCAACTCTTCCTCATTCTATTATTCATCTCTTAATTAACTCTCAAAGTTTCCATATATTTCTACTTCGCTTTCTAGCTAGCTGTGCCTCGCTTTCTTCATAATTATGTTGCATATCGTTCTCTCATATCCTATCTCAAATCTTAAATTTCGCTTGCCCAATTTTCTCTCCCCCTCTCTTCCTTTTCTCCCTCTGCCCCCCCCCCCCCCTCCCTCATCATTTTTTCTCTCCATCTCTCTCAGATTTTGTGAATTGATGCACCTCGCCTTTGTTCTTGTTCATCCTCGATACAGTCGAACTGCAAAGGTTTCGTCCACTACCATCTACCGTACTATCACTACAATACGATAAGGGCGGTGGACAGTCCTCCCACATCCACACACACCCAAGACATTGGTTCGGGAGCACCCAAACCTGGGGACTCCCCTTTCCAACTACCCAGGGGATGTTCTGCTACCTCAGAGTGCAATGCCGGGAAATGGCCCAAGTTTCGATTCACTAGTGCCAACCCCAGTGACACTGGTTGCCAACCGAGAGAGGTTGACTACCAGACCGTACCACTTGGTACCATCAGACGGGCTCTGCTTTTGGCTTCAATACACAAGGCAAAACCCAAGACCGCCTTCTAGTACTCTGCATGTCCAGCGCAGTTCCTAACACACCGTCGGCTGGGAATGGTCCAGGAAAAGCATTACTCATGCAGTCCCCGGTGGGTGTCAACAGCCACACGCATCTCAGAACCCGATCTAACGGATGGCACTTAAATAATACCTCCGAATCGAGCGCCTCCCTTCGGCATAACTTCTGACCACGCATGCGCGAAATTGAGCTGGACATGCAGAGTACTAGAAGAGCGGCTTGGATTTTGCCAAGCATATTGAAACCAAAAGCAGAGTCCGTCTGATGGTACCAAGCGATACAGCCTGGCAGTCAACCCCTCTCGGTTGGCAACCAGTGCCACCAAGATTGGCACCAGTGAACCGAAACGAGGACCATTTCCTGACATTGCACCCGGAGATAGCAGAACATCACCCGGGTAGTTGGAAAGGGGAATCACCAGGCTTGGGTGCTCCCGAACCAATGAATTGGGTGGGTGTAGATGTGGGAGGACTGTCCACTTCCCTTAGCGTACTGTTGTGATAGTACGGTAGGTGGTAGTAGATCGAAACCTTTGCAGTTCGACTGCATTGAAGACGAAGAAAACCAAAGACGACATACATCCCGTGAAGATCTGGCGAATTTCTTCCTTTCCCGCTATTATCTACATCGCCCACTCGTCCTTAACTCTTCTTTCGCTCTTACTCCTCGCTCACCTAAATCTCCCGTCTCCCTCTCTATCTTTCTCATCCCTTCTCTCATTGTCTACTCCCCATGCCATGCTCTCGCACATCTTCACCACTCGCGTTCTCGCTTTTATATCCCTCTCTCGCACTCTCCCGCTCCGTTTCTCTCTTTTTTTTGCATCTTACCCACCTTTTTTCCATTAACCATCTTTGTCGAGCCTTTCTCTTTTCTCCCTCACTTTTGCCTCACTGTTCCCACACAACCGCATATGGCATATATCTACCATATCCCCTCTTTATCTTTGAACTGACTCTTTTCCCCTCCCTTTGAACACCTTATCACTGTCGAAATTCGAAACCCTATCAACTTGACTCTTCCTCACCTCGCTCTCTCTCTCCCTCTTCTTTCTTTGGTTTTCCTCCCCTTTTAACCCCCTATGCCAATCCGTCTCTACTTTACTTTTCCTCATCTCTCGTTCTCTCTCTCTTTGAACTTGCTTTCCTCTCCCTTTTAAAGCGAATATGTAGGCACTCAAAATGACCAAAATAAACACGAAACTAGCGTTTCCAGACCAGACGTTAAGTTAAATAGGCGACTGAATATGTAAGTACGAATTTGCATGCCCTGCAAATTGAATCTTGCTATTTAAGTTGAATTTTGCTCTATCGGACCCGAAATTTTGCCACGAGTCTGATCGACGCGTTTACTATGGAAAAGGCGAACTTTGTAATTCATTTTCTTTTAACCGGGGAACTTTTGTTGTTATTTCCTTAATGGGGAAAAAGCTTAAAAAAGGCCTACATATTCCCTTTAACCCCTTATGCCAATGCACCTCTCTTCTTTACTTTTCCTCATCTCTCGCATTATCTCGCACAACGTATGTCTATAACATTATGCTCTCTCTCCCTGTCTCTCTCTCACTCTCCCTCTTTCTGCGTAAATTGTGTCGTAATTTATTTATGCAAGCGTCTGAAGACAATTTCAAATTATGCTTCCAAGTTACCTTAATTACCATGCAATTTAAAATTTGTTTCAGGTTCAATGGGCGATTCTTCATCAGAACAAACAAAAAATAACATTTCAGTCTCAACTTGTTAGACTTGTAGAATCTTCGCCTTGTGGAGAATATCGACGACGAGGTGGTGCCAAACTTGGTGATTTTCTTTTTGTTGTAATATCCTAATTGTAAATAATCAGCACAAATCATGTCAGTAAATGTTCCGCATTTTTGTCATAAATACGGAACGATTTCAGAAAAAAACACTGGTTTAAAGCGAAACACAACGAGTACACCAGCACTCGTATGCATCATATGCAAATGAACATTAATTAGAATAAAAAATCGAGCTAATTCGAGAAGCATAAAAAAGTAGGAATTCAGTTGTCCACAATGCGTTTCAAAACCGGCCGGTATTTCGCTGTAATAGAGTATTTAACTGCTGTTTCGTGAGACCGAAACACAATTTTTGTAGCGAGTTTCAAATTGGAAAGTGAAAGCCGCGCTGAATGATTTTTGGGTTAGATTCGCCCTGTTTCGGCCTCGCGAAACAGCAGTTAAATACTCTATAAGTAATCAAGCTTACCAAAGTCTATGAATCTAATTATGCTTGACATACAATTTCAGTTTTCGGCAACATATCGAAAATCAAAATCACACTAACACTTAGCCGGTCATTTTTCCATTCAAAATAAAATTCATTGTGAGATATCTCCCAGCTAGCAAGAAGACCAGTTACAAATTTAATTCCGTATTACATAAATTTTCCAAATATGCAACCATCATAATAGGCCATAGGCCATAGTCTTGGAATCAAAAAATAGCACAATCATGTGTTTCCGCGTACGCAAAAGCGCACATAAATACGGTATAAGTACCATTGAATATGACTACCCCACCATTGATTAACA